>CABHPH010140616.1:0-43380 GCA_902168325.1 Peromyscus nudipes
GGGAGGAGAGCAGAGAGAGACTGCATGCCAGTCTTCTGAGGCCTAAAGTACCCCAAGAGTATTCTTGCCACTTAAGTCATGAAAGCTACGGGAATAGCGACCCGTGGATGAAAACTGAAAAATACTCATCACTTTAATCTCTGTGCTATAGCTGAATGAACCAGACTCCAAATGACTGATCATTTGTCCCCAGGTCTCTACAGGCTGTAGAGCTGGAGTTCCACTCTTCCTAACTCTTTGTGGTTTTCTAGCTCCCAAGAGAGATGTATGCAGGTTATATGGCAAGGAGATACCAGGGGACATGAAGAAAGGAGTCCCCATTCCCTGGGGTGCCAGGATGAGTTGCTAGGAAGGATGTGAGACAGGAAGATGTATTGAGCGGATAATGCTCCAGCCCCTTATATAAACAGGCAGAGAGTTTGCTTTTGACCTGTACACAACCCCCATACACTTTACATCCTCTCTAAGTGGCATTGTGCTTCATGTAATGAAGGTACCACGTGAATAGTTATTTTACTGTATGTTTAGAGCAGAGGTTCTCAACCTGTGAGTCGTGACTCCTTTGGGATCACATATCAGATGTCCTGCATATCAGATATTTACATTACGATTCATAACAGTAGCAAAATTACAGTTCTGAAGTAGCAACAAGATAATTTGAGGGTTAGGTATCACCACAACATGAGGAACTACATTAAAGGGTCACAGCATTGGGAAGGTTGAAAACCACTGACTTAGGGAGTAATATTAAGGGTCTATGTATTCAGGACACATGGAGGTTTTTTTTTTTTTAAGGTGTTTTTTTAATTTCATGGTTGGTAAACACAAATGTAAAACCCAGATACTGAGGGATTAGAACATGGGCATCTTTAGGTGGAGGCCATTGGGCCCGCAACAGCCCTTCCTCAGAGAGCACATGGTGTGAGTGTAAAGCCTGTCAAGCAGTCAGACCTGCGGCCAGATTCCTCTTGACATGCACCAAGTACCCTTTGAGGCCTATGCCTTTAGGATCAAACACTGACTACAGCTCTGCCACACGCTTGATGGACATGGTCACATCTGTTACCCCCTTTGTGTCTCAGTTTCTTCATTGGGCCATGAGGACAGTAATGTGAAGGTCATACAAGATCGTGCAAGTACAGTGAGCAGTCCTTTGCACACCCTACTAATGGCAAATGTTTTATAGGCTCCTTACTCGGGGCGACGTCCCTCATCCCTGTCCCGGGCTCAGGATTAAGTTTCTTGTTAGCTCATTTTTTAGCAATTAGTAGCTACCATTGGCAGTTGTATTCCTACCCAGTGAACTAGTTATTTTTTTAGCCTAACTTGAACATTAACTGTTGAGTAACAGAATATACGGTCAGCTTCCACACCTGTGGATTCTGAATCTTTGGATTCAACCAACCATGGATAGAAAATAATCAAGAAAAAACAATGTGATTGTGCTGAACATGTTCAGAGCTTTTCCCCGCCGTGACCCCCAGACATGCAGCCTAACTGTTGACAGCTTTGACATCCCGGTTGGCAGAAGTCTCCTGCGGATGAGTTCAAGTCTACAGGGGTGTGGGAGGGTCCTAGGTGTGTCCTGTACCCTTTATATGAGGGACTGCTGTATGTGAGGATCTGCTGCCCTCAGGGCACCTCTAAACAGACCCGTATGTGCCAAAGGACAGCTGGATTATTACACACACACACACACACACACACACACACACACACACACACACACACACACGCTTTGCCCCGCTGACAGCGCCTTGCATTCTTCTTACAGGTTGGTGGTTCGTCAGCACCGCTGAGGAGCAAGGCTGGGTTCCTGCGACCTGCCTCGAAGGCCAGGACGGTGTGCAAGATGAGTTTTCCCTCCAGCCTGAGGAAGGTAGGAGAGAGCTTCCTGGTCACCCCCTCTCAGCAGCCTCTGTTCTGGGATTGATAGCTCACTATCTCAGGGTCCAGAGCCTGTGAACAGATTGGGATTAGAACTATAGGATAAGCCCATGCTTCCTTATGGATTTGTGGGAGCTGCCCTAGGTGAGCCTTGTCAAAGCTAGGCCCTCACCCTTTTATGGGACTCCCAGCCTGACTGCTGCTGATACCCTCTTGAACACTGCCACAATACCAAGCTATACTTGCCCATTTACAAGTCTTTTGACCCTGTCTGTTTAAACATGCCTGATTTTTCTGTTGGTGTAAGTGTTCCCTTCTGTCTCCCACACACTTCCTTTTCCGGGGGACATCTCATGGTAGATGTTCTATGTGGTGATGCCTGACACTCCAGCAATGTGGAGGCCCATGTTTCCTCTCCCCAAGAACTTCCCAAAACAGAGGCCCTCAGTGCCTGTGGTAGCACACAGGTGTCTGGGAGTCAGACAGACCTGAGTGTGACTCTTACCTCTGCCACATACAGAGTAATCTTGGGACAGAGACACCTCTCTAAGCCTCAGCCTTCTCTGCTGAACATGGAAACGTTGTGACCTTTTTCCCCATCCTGCCTGGGGGTAGGGGAGTGAGTGTTTTTAGGGTTTAGTGGGTGGCTCTGAGGAAGCAAAGAGACAAATCAAGTATGTCAGAAAAGGGGGTAAAGAGAGGAGGGTCTAGCAACCCCAAAATTTACACACTCAAACATCGAATGTGGCTTTGCATTTAGTTGTGCAGTGACACTCTGGAGTTTGTTTGCTCTGCTTCAGTGGCCCTCCAGGAGCTGGGGGCCAAGCTACCACAGGCTACCACAGGATGAGCTCAGATTAAAGGGAGGGGGTACACTGATGGCAGCCTGTGCCTCCTTACACAGTCTATGATGGCATGCCTGAGAAGAAACTGTTAGCCCCATTTCACAGATGTGGAGTCACGCTCAGAAAGGCTGATTTTTGCCCAGGGCCACACAGCTAGAGCACATCTTCCTGCAGGTTTGGGCGTTTTCTTTCCCTCTACTGTGACAGTTTATCAGTATAATCACTCTAGGAACAGAACGTCTACTGGACACCTCTTCACTCATTCCCTGGGCACCTCCTCTCAGGATGCCTGGAGCTGGGAATAGACTCAGCACCTAGGGAACATTGTTAGGTGCTCCCAGGCCTACAGCCCCTGGGAGTCAGTGTCTCTTAACTCTGCCTTCTGCCCTCCCTCCAACATGCTGCCTGGCCAGTCTCCTGGAGGTACTGCTCTCTGCCCCGGTCTGTGGGTCGCCGCCGGACTCTGGGGGACTTGTACGCCGTCAGCTGGCGTCAAGGTGCCTACCGTTGGAGATTTCTTTGCATTTGATGCTTGGAGCAAGGTCCTTGCATCTATCTGCATGAGCTCCCTGCTCTGGGATTGCCTGTGTCTGCTGCATGTGAAAAACATGATCTTGTCATCTTGTGTGTGCAAGCATGCAGGATGGGGAGGAGTGGGCCGGGGGTATCTGACGGCCTTGGGGCTCTGAAGTATCCCAGTTTAAAAAGGTACCTGGATCTTCTGTGATAGTGACTGGGCAGCCCCATTACTTTTACCAGACTTGTTTGAGTCACAGGAGGAAGCCACGTCAACCAGATTAAGCAAAAACAAAAGTATGAAAAGCCAGGTTGGTGGTGAGTGGTTCGTATGTGTGGCACTTGAAGGCTGGGACAAGATGATCATGAGTTTGAGGACAGCTTGAGCTGTATAATGAGACACTGTCTTTTAAGGAATAGGAAGTGTCACTAAAAAGCAAGCAAGGCTGGATGTACCCTCATTACCTGTGCCCTATTCTGTTTCATTGACACAGCTCTATTTCTCGGGACACCAATCCCAGGCACCTGTCGGGGATAGTCACCAATAACTCAGCTTCTCCTTCAACACAAGCACTAAGACTGGTTTCCCCCTAGCCCTCCCACTGTGTGCCATCCCTGAACCAATTTGCAATAGCCAGGCCTTGTACTGTGACTAGACCAGGGTCATACGCACATCTCCCTCCAGGAGGTAGGGGCTCAGCCACCCCTACTGCACATGGATGAGCCACGAGCAGAAAAACGGGCATTGCTTGTGCAGACTCTGAGCTCAGTCTGGAGTCACTCAGCATCTCTGGAATCCCACAGCTTGAGAACCCTCCCAGCTGGAGCCTAAGGGGACCCAAGGGCTCATGGGTTTGAATGCACTCAGATGAGGACCCAGAGAGTGCCCCTTCCCACCTGAACCACACAAAACTACTGTGCTTGGCCGGCAGAATCCTTCTTTCCTTCCTCCCTCCTACCCCAGCCTGGTACCTGCTGGATCAGCACAAGGGGAACTAGCTGACCATGCTGAACACAAGATGTGTGCCACAAGTCAGCACAGCCCCCTCAGTCGGTCAGCAGGCCATTTCAATAAATAAATAAATGCCTGAGTGCTTCCTACCTCCTCCGCAGCAGCTGGCTGTCAACGGATGCCTTAAGTGTTTTCCCAAGAAGCATGAGCACTGGATTATGGTTGGCTCAGCCTCTCACCTATGAACTGAAATGTAATCTAAGAACAGCCCTCTCTTCTCCTTGCTGGGCTCCCCTGGGACATGTGTTCATGTTTCTCTGTGTCAGCAGCCAGAGCGGACACTGGAAATGAGAACTGTTCCCTTACCCTCCCGAGCATCCTGCCCAGGGGCTGCCACTGAGCAGGATCTCTGGGCTGCTGTGGTAACACAATGGGAGATGGCTCTCAGGGAGGAGTGTGAGCTGTAAGGGTGGCATTGTGGCTTGTGGGGAGAGTGGGGTGGGAAGGAACCCAACCATGCAGGTAATAAGCATGATTGGATCGGGGCTGCAACATGGCCAGTAAAAAGTGGAGTCTAGTCACCATCTAGGTAATGAGAAGTGCTCTCTGTCCCCTCCTTGGTGGCAATTTCAGCTTATGTGTGGACTCTTGGTCTCCATAAAGCAAGAGATAGCAGGAGCCTAGGAGGCTTAACTCACTTTGTGAACCCGCAGGGGGGTTTCAGAACATGCTCCCTCCCTAAACAGAGGCTCATTCATAAAACAGTTACCAGCTTTGCCAGGCACATTACAGTGCCAGAGACAGAGACATGACTCAAATAGACCAATCTCTGCCTTCATGGAGCTCATACTCTTCCCAGAGGAAGTAGAGTTAGTTAGAGGTAATTCCTGGAATGGGGGAGTTAACCTGAGGGAGGGAGATGAGGGTGCTGTGGGTCCGAGTGTTGCATGAAGTCATGGACCATGACCTTGAGGCCCAGATTGGAAGGAAAGGAGGGAGGTTCTGCAATGCCAAGGCCTCCAGAAGGACTAGGGCCTCTAGAGCTCAGCGGGAGCCTGGAGAGCCAGAGATCTCGCAGAGAATTTCTCTCCTTGTGATCCCAGTTCACAGCTAGCATCCTGGACTCCTCTGGTTTCTTTCTCACCCCATCACCCTGTGTCCCTGCAGAGGAGAAGTATACGGTCATCTACCCATACACAGCTCGTGACCAGGACGAAATGAACCTAGAGCGAGGGGCTGTGGTGGAGGTCATCCAGAAGAACCTGGAAGGCTGGTGGAAGATCAGGTATCTGCCTGTACCTCCCTTGTGGTTCGGTGGGTTCTGGGTCTAGCATGGGCTCCAGCTTCACAGAGGTCTGTGAGAAACTGCAGGCAGGTGACATTTCTGCCTCAGCTGTGAAAGGACACATCTTAATGTGATTTGGCCTCCCTCCCTGCCCATAGCTTTCCGGCAAAGTCCTAATAGGCAAAACCTCTGAGTTGTCCAAGCCTCAGAGAGTAGAGCACTATTATGTCTTACACCAGAGCCAGGGTGTGTAGTGAGCTGCTCTGTCTAAGTTTGTGTGAAATGGTGTTTGCACAGGGTAGAAGTCACCTAATAAAGCATTTCTCAGAAATCACCCAATCACTAAATGACATGTGACTGTCATGGTACCGTGCTGCAGAATAACATACCCTGGAACTCACAGCTCTGGAGTTCAGGGGGCAGTTGTCAGGGTGAGCTTAAGGGTCCTCCAAAGCTGGGAAGTACCGGAACCCATGCCCTCCTCTCCCCAGAGCCTGCTCACTCTCCCATGTGTGCTGTCTCTGCTTATGGCTTTGTGCCCCAAACGATGGCCTGAAGATGTGGATTATGTTGCATTTTAGCTAGCTTTTTCCACTTAAAGCAAGACTTACTCCCTCTTAGAAGGCTTTTTAAGTTTGACAAATGCTTAATTGTACAGATTTCTATCTCCTTGTAAATTTGCCTCCAGTTACAAGTGACCTGTTTTTCACTGAAACCCAGGCCATTTTGTTTCTAAAGTAGTTTTGTTTTGTTGTTTGGGTTGTTTGTTTGTTTGGTTGGTTGGTTGGTTTGGGTTTTATTTTGTTTTGAGACAGGCTTCTACATAGCCCTGACTGTCCTGGAACTCACGCTGTAGACCAAGCTGGCCTCAGATTCACAGAGATCCTCCTGCCTCTGCCTCCCGAGTGCTGGGATTAAAGGTGTGCGCCACCACTGCCTGCTTCTTTAAGTGATTCTTTTTGTTTTGTTTTGTTTTTTGAGACAGGGTTTCTCTGTGTAGTTTTGGTGCCTGTCCTGAATCTCGCTCTGTAGGCCTCGAACTCACAGAGATCCTCCTGGCTCTACCTCCTGAGTGCTAGGATTAAAGGCGTGCGCCACCACCTCCCGGCCTTTAAGTGATTCCTAATGAGATTTGGCTCTGCCATATATCATGACTAGTCAGCTGGGTCTATTCCTTTTTCCCCAAAGGTGTGAGCCCCTATTTGGAGAGATACTAGTAGCTCTCAGTGGGGCTGGCTGATTTCCATGGTATAAATACCTGTCCTGTGGCCACTTTCAGGCCACCAATGTGATGCAGCTAAATGTGGAGTTAGAAGAAATCTGTGCAGTGGGCTCTGGTGAGCCAGTGTGGGCTTGCTCCAGTACATCTCTGGTCCAGACAGACCTGACTGGTTATTTATGAAACCCAAGTTCTGCCATGTGAGAATTAGGCAATTGTTGCCCTCACCGACACCCTTTTTAGGGACAGTGAGCTGGTGTGTCAGAGTCCCTGTCATTCCTGAGTTCAGTGGCCACCAACATGGAACTACACCATTCACATCTAAGTATTTTTGTGTCAACTGACACAGAGCCCTGTCTGTCAGTGTGAGGCTTTGAACCAGGGGCTGGGGCTGCTGGTAAAAGGCCACAAAAAACGAGTTAAGAGGTCTGGGTTTATTCCTGCCACAAACTTGCTTGTAAACTTGAGTGAGGTTTTTAACACCAATGGGTCTCAGGCTTCTTGTCTTTTAAAGATATCCCAATTAAGGTTGAAAATCCCTTATTTGAAACAGGAACAGAAGTCTTTGGGATCTGGGATGTTTTCATCTTTGGGGAATGTGGCATATGTGTAATGTGATGTCTTGGGGGTGAGGAGGGCTGTGGGTAAACCTGATTCGCTCACTGTGTTACATATACACTGTATAAGCACAGCTGGAAGATGAGTTCATGCGAATCTAATACAGCTGCATTTTGACTGTGATCCGTCACATGAAGTCAAGTGTGGAATTTTCCATTGGTGGGGTCACGTGGGTGCTTAAAAAGTTTTGCTGGGAAGTGGGGGTTGGGGGCTGGACCTGCAGTCCCTCCTGCCAAGGTTGGCTGGGCTCAAACACACTAACAGCTGTAAAGTGCTTAGGGCAACTCTGACAGAGGAGGTGCCAAGAGTGCTGGCTGTCACTGCTGTGACTGTTGTCACCGTCACAGTGGTACCATAGGGGACAGCTCTGATGCAGAGCTTTACCGCTGCTTGCCCATGATGTGATTTGAGATGGGCGGCTTGGCCCCTTGGCCTTTCATTTCTTTATTGAGTTCACCGATACCCGGTTGCTCGTCCCCAAGGGCTCATATTCTAACTAGAGACAGGAAAGCCACAACCAAGTGCATTTTGCAGGTGCTGGGATTACAGGGTGTGCGGAAGCCAAAGGGCCATTGTGGAGACTGAGCCTCTTTTGGGTGTCAGAAGAAGACTTAATGACATTAAGTAAAGCCTGGGAAGAGGAGCAGGTGCCACCAGGAGGGAGGGGGAGGAGCTTGCCAGGTAGAGGCCCACCCAAAGCAACAGTGTGGGGAAGTAATGAGCAGTGGTGCATTTGGGAGACTGCAAGTGGAAGGGGTGTGTGGGACCCAGGAGCTGTTGAGAGGGACAGGTGGAGGCCAGGTGGGGAAGACCTGGAAGGCTAGTGTAAAGGCTTAGGTAGGGGGCTAGAGAGATGGCTCGGCAGTTAAGAGCACTGGCTGCTCTTCCAGAGGTCCTGGGTTCAATTCCCAGCACCCACATGGTGGCTCACAGCCATCTGTCATGTAATCTGAACCTCTCTTCTCTCTGATGCTCTTTTCGGTCATGCAGGCATACATGCAAATTACATAAAAATACATGAATAAATCATTAAAATAAAAAGACTAAGGTAGGCCTCATCCGAGGGCAGTGAATTGCATGTTCTGGCCCACATGCACAGTTCACTGTCCCACTGTCTTAGTGAGGGATTCTGTTGCTCTGAAGAGACACCATGACCACGGCAACTCTTAGAAAGGAAAACATTTAATTGGGGTGACTTGCAGTTCAGAGAGGTTCAGTCCATTATCACCATAGTAGAATATGGCAATGTGCAACCAGACATGGTGCTGGAGGGTAACTAAGAGTTCTTACATCTTGTCCTGCAGGCAACAGGATGTGGTTTGTCTCACTGGACGTGGCTTGAGCATATATGAGATGTCAAGGCCAACACACTTCCTCCAACAAGGGCACACTTCCTAATAGTGCCACTCCCTTTGGGGGCTATTTTCTTTCAAACCACCACACCCACCATCTTGAACAAGACGTATAGAGGCATGCCTACACACACACTCACACACACACACAAGGACCAACCTGACCAGAATCCTTCCCCTTCCTTCCAGGTTCCAGGGCAAAGAGGGCTGGGCCCCTGCTTCCTACCTAAAGAAGAGCAGCGGGGAGCCCTTGCCCCCAAAGCTGGGCCCCAGCTCATCTGCCCACTCAGGGGCCCTCGACCCGGATGGTGTTTCTCGACAGCAGAATGCTCTGGGCAGGGAGAAGGAGCTGCTCAACAACCAGAGGGATGGCCGGTTTGAAAGTCGCCTGGTGCCAGATGGTGACGTTAAGCAGAGTGAGTGCCACCCACCCCTGCTCCAGACAGCTGAGGTCTGTCTGAGCTTAGAGCACCTCCCATGTCGCCCTTCTTCCTTGCAACAGCCTGCCATCTGTTGATGTCCTGCAGGTCAAAATAAAATCTTGGGGACCTTGGGGGTAACTTATCCAGACATTGGACCAGCAGAGTACAGAATCTGAACAGTGTACTGGTCCTTCCCTAGATTGTCCCACTGTGTCATGATGATAAGCTCCTAGTGTGTGTCAGGAATCTCCTGGTTAGCTCACTGACTCCTCTGCCAATCTTTGAGAGACAGCTTTTTTTGTTTGATTGTTTTTTGTTTTTCGAGACAGGGTTTCTCTGTATAGCACTCGGGAGGCAGAGCCAGGTGGATCTCTGTGAGTTCGAGGCCAGCCTGGTCTACAGAGCAAGATCCAGGATAGGCATCAAAACAACACAGAGAAACCCTGTCTCGAAAAAACCAAAAAAAAAAAAAAAAATCAGAAAAATAGGTGATGAGACCAAGGTCATTCACCTGGTAACAGTGGGACTGGGGCTTGAACCCAAGCCCATACCCTCCAGTCTTCTCCATGGCCTCATATGTGAACCAGGGGGAGAAAAGTTGACCCCATGTTGGGTTTGCTTCCAGCACAGTACTTCACCCATCTTGCTTTTCAAAGCCTCCCTGTATATATTTTACTGTTAGTATTCCCCATACACCCATGAGCAGTGTTACTCATAGTTGTCTGCATTGTACTTGGAACTGTGGCCTCAACGCAGTGCCCAGCATCATGTGCTGGTCCTGACGGCAGCAAGAGTCTGTGGAGAATGGACTCCAACCCCTCATAGAGATGAGGGCACTGAGCTGAATTCCATGTTCTCTGTACCATCTTAAGTGCAGAGAGCTTCATGGGTGCTACAGGCCATGGCAGGTCTCGTTCTGTGATTCTGGACTCTCATAGTCAAGAGCATAGTCCACTAATACTCGGGGACCTAATGAAAATCTGAGATAACATGACTTTGTTAGGATGTTCAGATGCTAAATCAAAGTCTCCTCCCCCAAGACACACACACACACACACACACACACACACCTAATAACAATGGCTCATTTGGTCTAGAGACTCATTTCCATTCTACACAATAGAGCAGTTTTGTGTCTATAGCTGAGATGATGCTTCCGTGCAGTCAAGGATCTTGGTCTCCTGCATCTGTTTCCTGCTGACCTCATCATTCAGTGTGACCCATCACTGTCCAGCCAGTGAAAGGCAGGGAGGAGTGAAAGAACTCAAATGTTCCACCTTCCCTCATACTCCACTGGACTTAGTCATGGCAACACCAAGCTGCAAGGTAGTCCTTATATAGGCAGCTAAATGTCTTGGCTAGCACTCAGTTGTATTTTCTAATATTCTAGCAAACATGGAAATCGGCATTTCACATTACCCCAGCTGCCAGGGAGAGGTATGCATTAGGCTATTCCACAAAAAAGGGCATATGGCTCAGAGTCAAACAGGAATTTTGTGCTGTGCCAGGATGAGTCTGGGCCCAGCCCTGTATGGCTCTGAGTCCATGCTTTATGCCCTGTGTGGACAGCCTCCCTTTACTTGAGGATCAGGGCCATTCCTCTATGGTTCCCATGTAGAAAAGAACCAGGGAAGGCCATGTTGATGGAGGGTCCTGAGCCTAGCATGAGGAGAGTCTATCAGGCTGTTCTCATGAAGGCTCATGGAAACACAAACATGTGGCTCCTGGACAGAGGAGGGAGGGATGAGACCCCTACCTGGCTCCCACAGCTGAGAAGCTGTCTGTGGAAGTCTGCATGTGAGTGAAGTCTTGTTTCTCCATAGGATCACCAAAGATGAGGCAAAGACCCCCTCCTCGCCGGGACATGACCATTGTAAGTACACACCTGCCTTAGGGCCTCCCACCTTTCTGGCCTGGGGCCTGTCTGGTTTACCCACCAGACCTCACATGTTCCAGTACTTTCCAAGCAGTTCTTTTTCATGCAGCCACCTATGTGAAGCAGGCCCAAGCTTAGAAGCACAGGTTTGTCATTGGTGACATTCTGGTATTCTGATCCACTTTTAACTCTATAGGTCCATTTATTAGTTCATGAATTCACTGATTTATTTATAGACAGAGTCTCACTTTATAGCCCTGGTTAGCCTGGAAGTCTCTGTGTAGACCAGGCTGGCTTCAAACTCACAGAGATTCGCCTGCCTCTGCCTCCTGAGGAGTGCTGGGATAAAAAGCTTGCACCACCATACCCTGCCTATAGGTAACTTTTAACCAATATGCATTGAGCATCCTTAATCCAAAAAACCTAAAATGCTTCAAAATCTTGACACTTTGAGCACCAACATGACACCAAAAGTGGAATGAAAATTCCATACCTGACCTTACATGAGCGATCACAGTCAAAACACAGATGCACTAAAAATATCGTAACATGTCATAGTTGGGCTAAATATACATGAAGCATAAATGTATTTTGTGTTTGGACTTGGATCCTATCCCCAGGATATCTGACTGTGTATATAGATATTCAAACTGTAAAACACTAGTGATCACAAGCAATTTGGAAAGGGGCCTTTTGAAAATGTCTGCCACTTCTTGGGTACCTGTCCAGCACCATAAATGTGCCAGGTGCTTCACTCAGTAGCAGATTTAATCGTCATAGCAATGTTCCGGGCCAGCAGTGTTAGGAAGCCCGTTCTACAGGAGATGAAGCAGAGGCTTGACATGGCTCTTCATCAGCATTCCAGCCCACATGGGTCTGAGTCAAAGACCTGTGGTCTTCCCACAGCCTCGCTGCCTCTTACAGTCAGACACTTTTATGTTTTCTCAGATTCTCCTGATACACCCGAATGTCCCATGTCGCTCCTGTTACTGTTAAGTTGAAGGGCAAGTGAGATCTCAACTAGGAGATGACAGTCAAATCCTCTGTTTTGCCCCTCGGAGACTAACTAGGCCTCCCAGTCCCCCTTCAGTGGTGATGCTGTGTACCCCTAGTCCCTCCGTCCCACCCTGACTCAGTCAGCTCTGTGTGTAATCCTGCCAGCCTCGAGGCCTCAACCTGCCGAAGCCTCCCATCCCACCGCAGGTGGAAGAAGAGTATTACACCATTGCAGAGTTCCAGACCACCATCCCAGACGGCATCAGCTTCCAGGCCGGCCTGAAGGTCGAGGTGAGCACACCGGCTGTCAATCCTTCCTTGGCATTGCCTTCTCTCTTCTTACTCTTCTATGGGGAGGGGAGACGAGGTCAACGGCTTTATGAAGGTATGGTCATAATCACATACCGAACTGTTTGCCAAGTTAAGTGTAAAAGTCAGTGGTTTATTTTACTCAGAGTTGTGTAACCATCACCACCTTCCAGTTCCAACGTCCTTAGCAGAAACCCTGTCCCCGCAGCCAGCACCGCCCTTTTTACCTCAACCCCCTAGTCCTTCTCACTAGAGTGGAATTATACAATATATGGCCCTGTGTGGCTGGCTTGTATTTCCATTTCTTTTTTAAATTTGTATTTATTTTTATATGTGTGGGTGTTTTGCCTGCCTGTCTGTCTGTGTATCTCATATGTCCAGGGTGTCAGATCCCCGGGGACTGGCGTTATAGACAGTTGTGAGCTGCCATGGGGGTGCTGGAACTGAATCTGGGTCCTCTGGTGAAATAGTGAGTGCTCTTACCCCCTGAACCATCTCTCCAGCCCCTCTCTTTTCCTTTTTAAGAGGATGTGTTTATTGTGTATGCGCCCAGGGCACTCACTGCATGTGGAGGTCAGAGGACAGTTTTTCCACAAGTTGGTTCTCTCCTTGTTTTTGAGGCAGAGTCTCCTGTTTTTTCTGCTGCTGCACTCTGCATGTGAACTTCTGGCCAAGTCTCCTATCTCCGCCTCCCATTTGCCATAGGAGTGCTTTTATCCACTGGGAATACAGACCTGAACCACCATGGGTCCAAGGATCGAACTTGGGTCATTAGTGTTACCCAGCAAGTGCTTTTATCCACTGCGCCTTCTCCTGGTCTTGTGTTCCTGTCACCTCCTGCCTCCCCTCTCTCATCTTCCCCTCCCATTCTCTGCATGTGTACTCTGATCCCTGGGTAACCAATGGAAGTCCTTTCTCTTCTCGTGTGTAAATTTTACCTTCACAAGTGTAGGGATGAAAGATGTTTCCCAATGCTCTCAAGAAAGCCTGCAGGTAACAAGATAGCATCCAAGAGCGGGATGAGAAATCTGCAAAGATGCCTCCTCACAGAGCCAAGAGATCTGGCCTCTGGCCCCCCTACTTCTGCTCTGTCATGAGTAAGCTTTGGCCGGATGCTTCCTCCTCTACTTTAGGAGGCAGAGATTAAATCCACTCATCTCTAGGATACCTATAGTCCAGTCACCCCCTCACATTCCTTTTTTTTTTCCTTTGGAGCTGAGGACCAAACTCAAGGCCTTGCGCTTGCTAGGCAAGCGCTCTACCACTGAGCTAAATCCTCAGCCCCATCCGCCTCACATTCCTAGGATCATATCTGTGATTTTAACAAGCATTCAAAAGGATAAGATTACAGTGGCCATTGGTGGCACACACCTTTAATCCCAGCACTTGGGAGGCAGAGGCAGGTGGATCTCTGAGTTCTGGGACAGCCGGGGCTGCACAGAGAAACTCTGTCTCAAAAAACCAAAAAAAAAAAAAAAAAAGAAAGGAAAGAAAGAAAAGATTTTATCTCTGTGGGACATATACTTTCAGACCTACTAAGCACTTTTCCTGTCCCCCTCCTAGGTGATTGAGAAGAGTTTAAGTGGTTGGTGGTACATTCAGATGGACGATAAGGAGGGATGGGCTCCAGCAACCTTCATTGACAAGTACAAGAAGACCAGCAGTGCCTCAAGGCCCAACTTCCTGGCTCCCCTGCCTCATGAGATGACTCAGCTCCGGCTTGGGGATGCAGCTGCAATGGAGAACAGTCTGGGTCCAGAAGCCGTGGGGCCCTCCAGGCCCCTGCCCGAGGCACCACATGGTGCTATGGACTCTGGGATGTTGTGGTCCAAAGACTGGAAAGGGGGAAAAGAGGCCCCAAGAAAGGCTTCTTCAGACCTGTCTGCATCAGCAGGCTATGAGGAGATCTCAGACCCCACACAGGAGGAGAAGCCCAGCCTCCCTCCACGCAAAGAGTCCATCATCAAGTCCGAAGAGGAGCTGCTGGAGAGGGAGAGACAGAAGATGGAGCCACTCCGGGGCTCCTCCCCCAAGCCACCTGGCATGATTTTGCCAATGATTCCAGCCAAGCATGGCTCACCGGCCCGGGACAGCAGGAAGCCAGAGCCCAAACCAGACAAAAGCAAGTTGTTCCCACTGAAAAATGACATGGGACTGGAATGTGGCCACAAGGTGCTGGCCAAGGAAGTGAAGAAGCCCAACCTCCGTCCCATCCCCAGGTCCAAAGCCGAGCTGCCCGAGGAGAAGGCGGAAGCCACTCCCCAAAATCTGTTCTTGAAGTCTAGACCTCAGGTTAGGCCCAAACCAACTCCTTCCCCCAAGACGGAGCCAGCTCAGAGGGAAGATCAAGTGGACATCTACAACCTCAGGAGCAAGCTCAGACCTGCCAAGTCCCAGGAGAAAGCCTCATTGGATGGGGAGAGCCACCATGCTGCTGGGGGCCATGACACAGCTCTCAGCCGAAGCTTCCTTCCAGCGGAGGGGCCTGGCCGTGGTCAGGACAGGTCTGGCAGACAGGATGGGCTGAGTCCAAAGGAGACACCCTGCAGAGCCCCTCCCAGGCCAGCCAAAACCACAGACCCTGCACCCAAAAATTTGCCTATGCCTGTCCAAGAAGCCACCCAGCAAAGACCCGTGGTCCCACCTCGGAGACCCCCACCCCCCAAGAAAACCTCCTCGTCACCGTTGTCGTGCAGGCCCCTCCCAGAGGTCAGAGGACAGCAGCGTGAAGCCAACGAAGGCAGGGCGGTTCCTGCCCCAGGCCGTGCCCTCCTTGTCCCTCCAAAAGCCAAACCCTTCCTAACCAACTCCTCGATAGGCCAGGACGACATGCGAAGCAAAGGTGGGCTGGGGCCACGCCTGGCTGGCAAGGTGGGAGAAAACAGAGAGAAAGCAGCCTCCTTCCTCAATGCTGATGGCCCAAAGGACTCACTGTATGTGGCTGTGGCCAACTTTGAAGGAGATGAAGACACCAGCAGCTTCCAAGAAGGGACAGTGTTTGAAGTTCGGGAGAAGAACAGCAGTGGCTGGTGGTTCTGCCAG
Source organism: Peromyscus nudipes (assembly GCA_902168325.1). Taxonomy (NCBI): domain Eukaryota; kingdom Metazoa; phylum Chordata; class Mammalia; order Rodentia; family Cricetidae; genus Peromyscus; species Peromyscus nudipes. Next base: position 15,320 of record CABHPH010140616.1, read on the forward strand.
GTCCTCAGCGGGGCTCCTTCCTGGGAAGGCTGGATTCCTTCCAACTACCTCCGGAAGAAACCTTAGCTTCCCCACCCTGCCCAGAGACCCCGCAGTCCCTGCCGGCCTCTCCCACGTATTTAATATGCATCTTAATTTATCTGTCTCCACACAGTTGCAAGGAAGGAGGCCACTGGGGTGCTGTGGCTTCTTCCCTCCCAGAGTGGAGAATGCTTGGTGCAGAGATGCCCTGTCACCTGGGGTCTGATTCTCCTGTTGTGGCACCCCCAAAAGGCTCGAAAGCCTTTGCTAGGTAGAAATCACATCAACATCTTTCTCTGTAGTAGCACCCATCCTCCTAGTCAAAAGCATTGTCACCTAGGAGCAGGACAGCGACACTCTCAGATCTCCAGGACTGAGACCTGTCACCTGGAGAGCTTCCAGACTGCACCTCAGTGCTCAGATGTGGCATAGAGGGACAGCCCACATGGCCTGTGACAACTCGCTCTAACGTCTCCATGTTTCTGGAAGCCGGGTAGTGACTTTGTTCGGTGTTCCCAGAATGCCTGGTACCCGGAAGAACCGTGTCCTGAAGGAATCAGCTTCCAGGCTTTCTGTTTCTACGTCCTGACCAGATGCAGCTTCCGTGAAGTGATCCTGGAGATTCACTCACTCATCCTGCCTCCCGTCTGCCTTGGACCAGGATCAGTCCTGAAGGAGCATGCTTCACTTCACTGATGCAGCCTCTGGTCCATCCAGGGCTTTTAAGTTACAAAAGCCTCCCAGTCCCACCTCCCCCAGTCCCTAAAACAAGAGTCTCCAAGTTTGTTTAAATAAGGGGCCCTTCACAAGGCATACAGCCTGTGAGAGCTTTTTTGCCCAGTAGGTGCCAAACTGCCCTTGGCCTTTGGCCTTTCATATCCAAACCTTCAACCAGCCCCCACTGTTCTATCACACTCATTTTCTAGATGAGGAAACGCAGGCTCTATGGGCCCCAGGACATACCAGCTAGGAAGAGGAAGGGGAGGAGGTTTGAGTCCAGGCCTGCCTGATTCCAACACCCATGTTCTTCTGGCAAGAACAAGCCGGTGAGGGAGGAGATGCAGGTTGACTGGGTACCAGGGCAGATGGCCTGGGGGCTTCCTTGTGATATGAGCAAGGGGACAGCAGTGACTGCCCTAGACTTGTGGCTGCTTCTCTGGGGCAGGGTATGCCCTGGACCCTTGGTAGCTGGCACAGAGCTTGTAGGCTGGTACCCCATGTGGGGAAGGGAAATACAGAGAGCTGAGGCAGTGTCTCTTGGTGGTTTAAAGAGGGCTCTGGTGGCCAAGGACCAGCAGCTGGGTCTGTGGTAAACTAAGCAGAGCAGCAGTAGCCAAGACCCAGCAGTAGCCAAGACTCTTACCCCGGCAGGTGTGGCTTCCTGGAGAACTGCCCAGGGCAGCCCTTCCCTATTTTGACTAAATAGACTTAACTGGGACCTCAAGAGGTCTGCTTAGCTATTACAGGGCTAAAATCAGGACTCAGATTTCTAGCCCCCAGCCCAGAGCAACTTGTACCTATGAACAGGCTTCCTGTAAAAGAGGGGTGGGGTTGAGAGAACAGAACTCCGTCTCATCCCAAAGACCCTGCAGGAGAGGCTGCCCTGTCCTGCTCTACACCTACCCCAGAAATCTCTCTCACTCACACCACACCCTTTTTTTTGTTAACCTGTGCTTTGGGAACCACAGAGCCCCCTTTCCAGATGTTTGCATCCTACCTGCAGTGCCAAAGATTTTGTGCAGGCAGATCTCTTCTGTGCCCCCACCCCTTCCCAGCCCCGTCTCTGTGCGCCTCTGACTCTGATTGCTTTCCAGACCCATGGTGGCACATGGCTCTCTTCCTCTGCTCAGCCCGCCCTCCCCCCCCACCCCCGCCACCCTGAGCGCCCCACCCCCACCCCAGAGTACTGGGCCTGGGTATGAGGCCCCTCCTGAAGGACATTCCTGCTTAGTCTATGCCCAGGGCCTCAGGAGAAAGAGGCAGTTAGGGAGAGGGGAAGCTGATAGAGTCTTAGCATTTCTTCAAGGCTACACACACACCCCACTGTGCAGGAAGCCTCATAGATTTTTGTTTTTGAGTTTCAACACCTTCACTTGAATAGCTTTCATGAAGCTGTTTTACAGGTCTTTGAAGGGGCAAAGTTTTTTTGTTGTTGTTGGTTTTTGGGTTTTGGGTTTTTTTTTTTTTTTTTGTTTTTTTTTGGTTATTCTTGTTTGCATTTGACTCTCTGTAACCTTTTCAAGTAGTTTGCACGGTCGCTACTTTGCAGCAGGTACTAGAATTTGCCTTTTGTCCTATCCTTGTGCTGAGGTGAACTGTAGGCATGCAAGGTGCATTCTCTGCTCACTGTCCTTTTCTTGGGTCACATGCACAGCCTGGAGATTTCTGTGGCAAGCTCCATCAACCATAGTGGTCATCTTGCTCTGGTCAACTGGAAGTGAGTTGGTCTGCGGAGCCAGTGACTCACCCAGCTTCCCTTACCTGGGACTAAGCTTTTCAACATCAAGGAATGTGGCCGCTCCTCTGGGATGGAGCATGTACCAGACTCCCCTCCATCCCTGCCTTGGAAAACTTCCAAGACCATGGTAGCAATGTCTGGTCCAATCACAGATCAGATCACCGACAGAAACCTGCCACCACCCCCCTTAACTAATCTTCATATCAGCCCTGTTAGATGCCAAGGATCAGCCCCAATATGTAATGAGAAAGTTAAGATGTGGAGGATGATGGCACATCCAGCCTTGTCAGATACTGGCCACCCGCAGAGAAATGTGTATAGTCCTTGCAGGCAATCAGGTGACCCAGTTTCTGAATTTAGGTGTTGCCCCCACAACCCCCTAGCCAAACATTGGTCACAGACCAGATGGCCCCTACAGATGGACCCTGCTCTCTGGCTTCACAACTGCATTGTTCCTGCCTGAGAGCAAATGTAGTGACCTGACCTCTGGAGACCTGGACTTGAAAACGGCCAGTTGGTAAAATGAGACTTTGCTTATATTTTCTGGCCAGAGTCACTCGTGGCCATTTGTGTTTATATCATGGCCCCAGTCCAAGACCAGGGGAGGGAGGAAATGGCTAGAGCCATGCCAGACATTCACAGTCATTTTCAGCCTCTGCCACCAGGCTTCTCCATAGAGTAGATTTCTGTGGCACAGTTCTTGACCTTAAACTGTTTCTAAACCCACTGGGGACTTGGGTAATAGGTGGAAAGTAGGGGGCACATGTGTCTCAATAAAGAACAGGTGCCAGATCTCCCCAAGACTTAAGAAGGACAGTCCAGTGTTTATCACCAAATACGTGCTCTAAGTGCGAGGAAGGAACTACCCCTACCGTCTAAAAGCTGCTGACTGGAGGTGCTGCACTGGCCCGCATTCGTGAGGCCCCGGCTCCATCCCAGCATCACAGATAAACAGGAACGTTAATGGCTTAGCTCCTGTCCTACCATTGAGCTCTTCAGTGCTGACATAGTCTGCATCTTGGGAAGCCTAGCCGTTTCTTTGAATAGCGTGGCAATCTCAGCTCCTTCGCTAGCTGTCTGAACTGTCCTTCAGGGTTTTTCTGTATTTGCAGACAGCCATATCCTACCACAGACCAAAGATTCCCTGAAGCAGAGGGGTGTGGGCTGAATGGGTAGGAAATTAATTTGCAGCTAGGCCTGAGGCCTTGCCTTTGCTTGGAAGAGTAGCTCCTAACTTGCTGGGGTTCTAGCAGCTGGACCGACCTGACCCCAAGCAGAGCTATAGAGTTAAGACCATGGTTCGTACTCCTCACCTGCTCATGGGCCACCTTCTGAACAAACTTCCCACAGATCAGACCTCCCTGCTGTGTGGAGTGATGCCTGGTCACCGGTGCTAACTAGTCAAGGTACCAAGCCCCTCATATGTGAGTGTCTCATCTTCCTTTCCATCTCCATCCTCTTCTCCACAGTCAGAATGAGGGCTCAGCTTTCATCAAGACCAGACCCGGTGCCATCGCCAGCGGCCTTCACTCACATGTCTATGTTTTTAACAGCAAAGGTGCCCACCAGGCTTACTACAGCAATAAGCAATTCTAATGCAATGGAGGTGTCCATATTATGCCTGCAATGCCTTTGTGCCCGGTAATTACTAGTAGCACCTCTCTTACTGGGTGTGTGATAAACCGTGGTCACCTTAGCCATACCCAGTTCCTGTTTCAGGGCCACTGAGGAGCTCGGTTGGTTCTCACACCCCTCTAGGAACAGTGGGCTCTGGGCAGCATGGCTCATTGTGTGTGTCTGTCCATAGATGGTGCTGGGGACCCCTGGGTTCTCAGCCCATCTCACACCCCCTAGGCCCATTGACAGATCCTGGTGTTGGCTTTTGTTTCCTGTGAGTGTTAAATGTGAGGGGGCAGGGGATGAACACCTAGCTGTAGCATGGAAAGACTGTACACCATTAGACTTTTCTTTTTTAAAATAAAAAAAAAAAAAGCTTGACTGGTTTCAAGCTTCGTTGTAAAGGTGGAGTGTTTGTGGATTTCATTTGGCTGAAGGGGATGCATGGCTTCATGCCCTGGTATCTGGACCTGAGGTCTTTTGTCTGAAGAATAGAAATGAATGCAAGCTGTTTGGGCATTGCCCAGAAACAGTAGTGACTCTTTCCTGGGCCTTGGCACACTTTCAGTCCTTTAATTATGATGTCAAAAACAAAAACAAAAAACCAGCCTGGTGGTGGTGTTGCACACCTTTAATCCCAATACTTGGGAGGCAGAGGCAGGTGGACCTCTGTGAGTTTGAGGCCAGCTTGGTCTACAGAGTGAGTTCCAGGACAGCCAGGGCTACACAGAGAAACCCTGTCTTGAAAAGACAAAAACGAACAAAAAAACAATAACAAAACCCACAAGAGAAAGCCACCTTATATTTGCAGGGAATCTCAGTTCTGCCTAAGGATTAGAAATGTCACAAGGCCAGGGTGTCTTGCTCCTGCTGACACCAACCACCTTCTGGTGAGCAAGAGTACAGGAACGTAGGAAAAGCATGCAGACATCATTGGGCTACAGGACACCCAGGTTCTCTGTTCACAAGTGGCATTTATGAATTTCTCAAAGGCAGAACCAAGGCAAAGTCTTGAGAGGAAACCAAGGACATTTGCTACCCTCTGGCCCAGTGTTTATGGCCCTCCCATCTGAATCATTTTTCATAAAATATAAGTGTGCCAAAGTGTGTTTATGCAGTATCTGCTTCTCAGAATGACCTGAGAAGGTGTTCTGTGGTCAGTTTTATATGACTCTAAACTCTCGTGAGGACCCTTCCATGTCCCCTGGGCACATGGACACATTGGCAATGGGGGGGTAAGGAGAAAGGGCATCAAATGCCTGGTGGAACTTAACCCAGTGTTTCCAAAATGTATTGGAAGAGAGTCCTGTTGTTCCTAGGACATTTTAGAATGCCACACAGAACAAACTCGGCTGCTGCAGAGCCTGTGTTCATCATTTACAATATCATAGTACACTGTTGCCCTACGGCCCTATCTGAAGCCTCCAGCCTTCATGCTCATGTCCTGCCCCCACAGAGCAATATGGACGAGGTTGGCATCATGGCTTCTATTTAGGAAAAAACAGCAGATTTCACTGATTTTTTTTTTCCCCAGACCCCTCTGAATGCTCACTTGGAGAGCCCTGTAGAAGTTCCTCAGAGAAGGTTCTAGAGGTCTGAAAGCACTTACCTTGGAAGTGTGCAGTGGCCTAATGATCCTGGAGGGCTGGACTGGGCTGCGCTCGGCTGCTGTGAAAAGGGACTTACTACAGGCCCTTCCTTGTGTTTGCAGTGGCACATTACACAGTAATGTGCAGTTTACCACGTTGTACCCGATTGCTTCCTCCAACCTTAATAGAGGAGGAGGTGCCTAGTCTCACTGCAACTTGATATGCCGTGGCTGGCTGATATCTTTGGGAGGCTTGCCCGTATCTGAAGAGAAACAGTGGAAGAGGAAGAGTGGGTGTAGCGGGGAGGAACTGGGAAGAGGGAAAGGAGGGGAAATTTTGGTTGGGATGCAAAAACTAAATAAATAAAACAAAAAAAATTAGTAGGCCTACCTATAGAATATCAATTAAGGCAACATAATACCCTTCAAAAGGACAGTTCTCAGTGGGTAAAGGTGCTTATAGCAAGCCCAGTGACCTGAGTTCCAGGCTAGCCCCACATGGTACAAGGAGAGATCTGAGTAATGCAAATGCAAGTTTTCCTCTGACCTCCATTCATGTACCCTGGCGTAAGCATGTATCCACATATACACGTGCACATCACATCAGAGAGAGAGAGAGAGAGAATAAGTAAATAAAAAGATAATAAAAACTTAAAAATGACCATGTTGGCTGGTTCTGGTATAGCTTGGAATATTATGCATATTGTTAACATAGCCATCACCATCTGTCTGCAGAACCTTTTCATGCAATTGAAATTCCATGCCCACTAATACAGTTTTCTATTCTTCCCTTCCGAGTTCTAACCCCCATTCTACCTTCTGTCTGCATATCAGCTCTCTAGGTACCTCACATAATTAGAATCATATGGTTGCCCTTTTGCAACTGGCTTATTTCACTTATTTCTCGTGGTCTGTCTAGCTGTAGTACCTATCAGAATTCCTTTCCTTTTTAGGGCTAAATAATAACACTGTATGCATCAGTTCACACTTTCTTTATCCATTTATCAGTGACCACATGAGTTGCTTCTGTCTTTTGGCCATTGTGAATAATGCTGCCATGGATACAAGTGTGAAGTCAGGTACATGACTCACACCTATCATCCCAGCACATGGGAGGCTGAGGCAGACAGAATGCCAAGAGTTCTAGGCTAGTCTGTACTACATAATGAGTTCCAGGCTAGCTTGGGCTACAGAATGAAACCCTCTCTCGAACAAACAAAGAGGAGCTAGAGAGATGGCTCAGCAGTCAAGAGTATGTACTGCTCTTGTAGATGATCCAAGTTCAGTTCCCAGCGACCATGATGGGCAGCTCATAGTCACCTGTAACTCCAAGGGCTCTCATGCCCCTGGCATCCACTGAGACCTGAACACACACACACACACACACACACACACACACACACACACACACACACGTAATTAAAAATGAAAATAAAATAAATATTTATAAAACAAGAGCTAGTAAGATGGCTCAGCAGGTAAAGGAGCTTGACACATAAGCCTGGTGAGGTGACTTCATGAGTTCAATCCCTGGAACCCACAGAAAGTGGAGAGAACCAACTCTACAAAATTGTCCTCTGACATTCATGTGGGCACTATGGCACACACGCAATAATAATAATTTTGTTTTTGTTTTTGTTTTTCTGAGACAGGTTTTCTTCATGTAGCCTTGGGTGTTCTGGAACTTGCTCTGTAGATGAGATTGGCCTCGAACTCACAGAGATGGCCTTGCCTCTGCCTCCTGAGTACTTGGATTAAAGGCATGAGCCACCACTGTCCAGCTTCGTCCTTAACCTCTCTCCAAATTTATTTTTGAGACAGGTGGGTGTGGTGGCCTATTGTCGAGGCCTAGTGTCCTTTTCTGATGGCGCCAGTCCATCTGTTTATTGTTGTTGTTGTTCTTGTTGCTGTTGTTTTTAATCCTTTCTGCATTTTTCCCCCTTCTTTGCCCTGGGAGTTGAACCTATGGTTCCCCTTGCTGTTTAAGTACCATCTGAGAAACCATCACCCAGCCCTGGGTCATAGGGAGTGACCCCTTTGTTTTCAACTAGACTCCCATGCTTTTAGCTTTTATTTCTAGATTCTTTGATTCATTTTGGATTAATTTTTATCTATGATGTGATACGGGAACTCAACTTCATTCTTTTGCATGAGGAAATCCAATTATCCTTCTGTTGCTTGTTGAAAAGGCTGTCCATTCCCCCACTGGATTGTCTTGGCTCCTTTGTGGATGCTCAGTTGACCATAAACAGGTCTCTTCCTCTGTCCTGCTCCATTTCTTTTTTGAGACAGTGCCTCTCATTGACACAGGAGCTCATCCATTTTGGCTTAGCCGGAGCAATGAGCTCTTAGGATCTGCCTCTCTCCATCCCACGGTGCTGGGATTACAGGCACTAAAGGCTGTGCATAATTTCTGTGCAGAGTCTGGGGTTTGAACTCCGACCCTCTTGCCCCCACAGCAGGCATTTCTTCACACTCAGCTATCACTCCAGCCCCTATGTGGAAGTGTTTGTTTCCATAGCTCTCCATCGTTAATTTCTGATCACATGCTTGAATAAAAATGGTTGTTCAAATTTGAGTTTGTACTCACCTAGAGTTAACCAAGTTCTTATAGACCCCAAGTATTTAGACTTACATTATTTTGACTATGGTGCCAATATAAAATATGCATCTATACAAATCAGGCACAAATGTCCTTCTTGAAGTTATGGTAGAAATAAAATATGAGCACCTTGGAGCTGAAGAGATGGCCCAGCAGTTAAGAGCACTAGCTGCTCTTCCAGACGACATGAGTTTGATTCCCAGCATCCAGACAGCCACTAACAACCTTCTGTAACTCCAGTTCAAGGGGATTCAGTACCATCTTCTGGCCTCCCAGAACACCGGGCACACACATGGTGCGTAGACATACATGCAGGCAAAATGCCCATAAAAATAAATAAGTATTTTTTAAAAATATGACCACCTTTAGGAGCTACTGCATAGCTACTAAACTAAGAGTGCACCTTAACAACACTAACAGCATCCATGTTGCTACTTATCTCCAATATTTGTGTATACATAGACATGCTTATATATTTACATATATATGTGTGCATATATTAGGCTCCCCAGCTTTGCTGCAATTATTTCCCTATGCACACTGACAGATGGAGCCTTCGTGGGGCAGGTGTTTGGAGTCTGTCTAGATAGGTTGTACTGTGAGACTCACCTTACTCTAATGGAAATGTTGAGGAAACTTTGGTAAGGTAGCATACATTTTGCCCTCATTTGGCACAAATACAACACTTTGGTATAAAATCACACGTGGATCTTTTCTCCTCGGCCCAGGAAATCCAAAGTACCAGTCTGAGGTCCCCATTTACTTGATAGTAGAGCTTGGTTACTGGGGCCAACATGCAGATTCTTCAGAATTTACCCATCCATCTTTATTTGAATGTCATCAAAATGAAAACCTAGAAAAGTCAATACCCTAATGTATAGCTCAGTGATAGGTTGCTTGTCTGGTACACACATGGCTCTGAGTTCAATCTCTAAAGCTGTAAAAAGAAAAAGGAGGCCAGGCAGTGGTGGCGCACACCTTTAATCCCAGTACTTAGGAGGCAGAGCCAGGCAGATCTCTGTGAGTTCAAGGCCAGCCTGGTCTACAGAGTGAGATCTAGGACAGGCACCAAAACTACACAGAGGAACTCTGTCTCAAAGAAAAAAAAGAAAGAAAGGAAGGGAGGGAGGGAGGGAGGGAGGGAGGGAGGGAGGGAGGGAGAGAGAGAGAAAGAAAAAGAAAGAAAGGAAGGAAGGAAGGAAGGAAGGAAGGAAGGAAGGAAGGAAGGAAGGAAGGAAGGAAGGAAGGAAAAAGAATGTCACTATTCTTACTGGAAAGTTTTTCCTGACTCTTGCTTAGCCATGCAAGCCAGGGATGGAACATGCAGGCTCCCCAGCTAGAAACTCTTTGAGGGACCTCCCTCCTTTGTATGGTGCCCTCTCTACACGGGAGAGGAAGGCACAGGAGCTTGTGTAAGCTCCGGGTGATGCAGAAATGCCAGGCCACCTGGGATTTACTTTGGAATGGAACTGGCTCCCCAGTGACACACAGGAACAGTGTGGCAGGACAGACAGACAGACAGACAGACACGAAGCTCTGCCTGCACTTTCTCTCTTACCCCTAAATAGACAATAGCAAATGGAGTGAGGAACAGAGTCGGGCAATTTAATCAATAAGTTATTTCACATATCGCCATGTGAAAACGAAGAATATGTCTTGCAGCAGAATACAAAGCTGACCTAAAGTTTTAAGCTAAAACTACAGATTTCAGAGAAATACTGGCTTTGGTGGGCTGCTTGAGGCTGAGCCCCATCGCCAGACTCAGAAGGGAAATCGAGACAGGAAAGGAGAGAACCAAACAGCCCGTCACTAGGCCACCAGCAATCGGCAGACGTGCTTTCCAGCTGTGTTCCGCTGGCTGGGTGCACTCAGTCCAAACTAGACTCTGCCCAGCATGCTCAGGAAAAAAGTGACCCTCACAAGGACTACTGGCCTTCCTGGCTGGTGAAGAAGGAGTTTGTTTATAAAAGCAAATTCTTCCAAGAAATTGGGGCTTCTCAAAACTTTCTCAACTAAAGGCTGAAGAGAGGCTCAGTCAGTAAAGAGCCGGCCATACAAGCATAAGGACTTAAGCCCACATCTCCAGCACCCACACTAAATGCCTGTGTTGTAATCCAGTGCTGGGGAGGAAGAGACAAGCTGATATCCGGCCAGCCAGCCTAGCCTGGGAGCCTCAGGTCCCAGGGAGAGACCTTGTCTCAGTAAATGAGGTGGACAACCCCTGAGGAACAACACCCGAGGTAGAACTGTGGCCTCCAAATACACACATGTGCATGCACACTACACACATATGTACACAACCTCCCCCTTCTCCTCCCCCCCCCCCAGCCACATTTCTTCAGATGGACTTGGTGGCATGTGCCTATAATTCCAGCACTCAGGAGGCAGAGACAGGGGAATTGCTGTAAATTTGCCTTATGTACATACTGAGTTCCAGGCCAGACAGGGCTACGGCAGGAGATACTATGTCAAAACACACAAACCAACAATGACACCTCAGCCCTTCTACTCCCCACGGCAGGAGAGTGAGGCCCACACCTCTATTCAGTGGTGCCTGTATCTAATTGCTTTGTCTTTTAACCCTTGGCAAGTTTTTAGTTAAGGAATACATGTTTTAGAGGGAAGAACCACTAAGAATTTCTCCATCCCCAAGACGTACTTCTGGTATTCAGAACCAGGACAAGAATAGAAAAGACCATCAGATCATCTCATTAGATGCTGAAAAAGTCTTTGATAAAATCCAACACCCCTTTATTCAAAGGTCTTAGAGAGGTCAGGGATACAAAAGCGATATACAATAAGTCGACAGCCAACATCAAATTAAATGGAGAGAAAAGACCATCAGAGACTAGCACCCATTTCCTCTTTCCCTTTTTTCTTCCTCCCCCCACCCCCTTTTCTCTCTTTCTTTCTTTCTGAGACAGGGCCTCACTATGTAGCCCTGGCTGATCTGGAACTGCTGTGTAAATCAGGCTGCCCTTGAACTTAGAGTTCTGCCTGCCTCTGCCTCCCCAGTGCTGAGATTAAAGGCTTGAAACACCCACTCAAGTCTTTTTTTGATCACTTTATATTTTAAGACAAAGTTTCTCACTGAACCTGAAAGTACATCCATTGAGCTAGGCTGGTTGGCCAATGAGCTTCAGGGATCTGCCTGTCTCCAGCCACCCAAGGCTGGGGCTACGAGCATGTGCTGCCATGCTTTTGACTTGGGTCTGGAAATAGGACCTCAGGCCCGTGTGTGTGTGTGTGTGTGTGTGTGTGTGTGTGTGTGTGTGTGTGTGGCAGGTACTACACTGGATCAGCCATCTCCCCATCTCGAGCTCTCCATCTTACGTAGGAGAGCACTTTCAGGAAGGTGTGGGTCCCAGACCACAGGCTCACATGGCCAGTGGGTGCTTCACACATCAGTTTCAGCATCAGCTAAAGGATCTTCCTGCTGGGCTGAAGACAGAGCTGCACTGTGGAGACTGCAAGGGGCTTTGCTGACAGCGAGACCAGAAAAGAAGCCTTCCTCTGAAGATAGCCCCTGTGTGCCCATGCCGAGAGGCCTGCTGCTGTGTCCCTCAGAGGCAGAGCTTACCCCTCCCCTCCAACAGGGAGTCAGCAACATCTGCTGAGAACATGCTCTTGGCTGGGCATTTCCCTCATACACACATTGGCTAGGAATGCAGGTCCCCTGAGGAGGCCCCTCCTCTCTGGCCCAGCAGACTCAACAGCAGACAGACTTCCTGGAGCAAGGCTGCCTTGGAAAGCAAGGCCTGAGCTTGGGGCCTACGTGGACGACCCTGGAACTTCCATTTGTGGGCCTGAGAGTGCAGAAGAACCATCTTCTTTCTGGAGTCTTCTCTAGGTCAGGAGTGTGGCTGGGAAACTGGGGAAAGTGAGGTGTGTTTACAGAGTAGCCGGGAAGCCCTGCTACAAGGGACAAGTGACTCTGGGGGGGGGTTATAGGACAGCTGCAGAAAGAATGTAAAATGACTGAGGGGCACAAAGCAAGAAAGAAGGATCTGTTTGTACAGTGCTTGAAAGGCCAAAGCCCAGTGCATGACGGCTTCATTATTAAAACTTGACCTGTACCGGCGGTGGTGGTGCACGCCTTTGATCCCAGCACTCTGGAGGCAGAGCCAGGCAGATCTCTGTGAGTTCGAGGCCAGCCTGGTCTACAGAGCGAGATCCAGGACAGACACCAAAACAACACAGAGAAACCCTGTCTCAGAAAAAAAAAAAAAAAAAAACAAAACCAAAAAAAATTTGACCTGAGTGGCCCTGTCCCAGGCACCGCTGTTCCCACGTCCCACCTGTACCAGCATTTTTTTTATATTGTATTTTAAATAGATTAGCTTAGGCATTAAATGTTTCACTTTGACAGGAAGCTTTATATCTATGACAATGATTGGAAAACTTCGTATAGTTTTCCATAAATTGGAAAAAAATCTAAGTAAGTACAGTGAAAATGACTGGTATCATGTTTCCAGTTAGGGGTTAGTTGCATACTAGGATTCTGACTCTGAGGCCTGCTTGTTCTCTGTCAAGAGACAGGGAAGCTAGCATACTCCAGGAGGTGTTAAAGACAAGTTAACACCAAATGCAGATTGTCATTAAAACAAAAGAATGGCAAGATCACTGCCAAGTCATAACTACACAGGAACTCGGCACCAACGCCTGCATTTTGAAAATGTCACCAAACTCACCTGCCCACACTTGAAAATATGGTGGATTCCTTTCCATGCCTTGGTCAGGTCTGGAGAGCCAAAGCAATGCAACCATTAGCCTGATGTAGTAGAAAATGAGGCAGAGGGAAATGGCTCCCTGGAAGTCAGCAGGGCAGCCTGGGGCAACAAGTCTATTTCAGAATCTCCAAGTGACAGGCAAACAGGACAGACCCATTTAAAACACCTTTTCTGGGTTGAAAGAGAAATATTCAGTGAAGTCTATGGTTGAGATAACTTTGATTTTAATTGAAATTATTTGACTATCCTTTCATAATGCCACTTAATTAAAATAAGTCTTTTTCAACTCTGTGTCAAAGGAAACAAAACAAGAATTCTTTATAGAATGAAAGACACACAAAAGCATATAGTTGTACATACCTAAAGAATGAACACATTTCCTTCCACATTTTCTGTAGTATGTCTATTACTTAAAAGCTGATGTGAATACAGCACTTCTAGTTTTAAGAATTAAAATGTGTGGTGTTGTGTGTCTATAATCCCAGGACCAAGAGGCAGGCGGATCTCTGTGAGTTTGAGACCAGCCTGCTCTATATAGAAAGTTTGAGACAAAATAAATAAAATGTGTTTATATTAGTTAAAAAAAGAAGAAGAAGAATTCTTTCTAGAGGCTGTAGCTGTGGCATGTGTTACACTGCACTGTGATCCTGTCGTTTATGTGACTGTCACCCCCACTGGGACCCTCTAGACAAAGGTCTCCTGTTACTCCTTTTCTCATTACCAGTGTCTGTGGAAGAGACTTGGCTTATCACCTCCCACAGTGTTTGCTGCATGAATAGACCCGGGTGGGAGGGAGTGGGTGAAGGAGAAAAGGAGTCAAGAAAAACCCTAAATTGCTTCTGATTTGTTTTCTTAGTGTGACAAGGGAGTTAAACTGAGGTTAACAGACCTGAGATGTGGCCAGTAGGACACGGGTAGTGATGGTATCTGTGCCACTGGGTTAGTGTCAAGATCACACTTATCAGCAGGGCTGGAGTGATTCACACAGCGCTGGGGGACAGCAAACAGTCGATGGTAGCTGCCGTTACTATCATGACTCCATGACAGATCATAAATAACTTAGCTTGATCAATACAATTCATAAAATGAACTTGTACAAAATTAGCCTGTAAGGACATATAGTACATATACATGATCAGTATCTTAGGCCCCAGAATCACTTTGGAGTGCAGATTTTGAAATACTTGCATATGCACAATGAGATAAGTTAGGGAAGGGTCCATGCCTAACATGAAATTCATTCTTGGCTCATCTACATATAGCCTGACGGCAGTTTTATTTTATTTTACCAACTTTTTTTTTTTTCGAGACAGGGTTTCTCTGTGTAGTTTTGGCGTCTGTCTGGATCTCGCTCTGTAGACCAGGCTGGCCTCGAACTCACAAGAGATCTGCCTGGCTCTGCCTCCCAAGTGCTGGGATTAAAGGCTTGTGCCACCACCACCCAGCTTATTTTACTTTTAAAAGCTTTGTTTCCTTTGTTTTTAAATTATTTTTATTTGTGTGTTTACTTCTCTGGTGTATGTGTGTGATGTGTGTGTACATGTGTGTGCAGGTGTGTGTCCTTGAGGAGGATGTTGGTTGTCCTGTTCTGTCCCTCTTTATTCCTTTGAGATAGGGTCTATCTTAGTTTCATTTCCTGTTGCTGTGATAAAACACCCTGACAGGCCAGCTTAGGGGGAAAGGCATTATTTGGCTCACAATTCAGGTACAGCTCATCATTGCAGGGAGGTCAAGATAGCAGAAACTTGAAGCAGCTGGTCACCCACAGTCCATCCATAATCAAGAACAGTGAGTTGATATATGCATGGTGCTCAGCCCCTTCCCTACGCTTACACAGCCCAGGATCCCTAACGTTCTAATTTCCTTCTGTTGCTGTAATTAAAAACACTCTAAGAGAAGCTTGGGGTGGAAAGGGTTTATTCGGCTCACATTTCTAGGTCACACTACCCATCACTAAGGAAAGTCATGGCAGGGACCATGGAGGAACACTGCTTACTCGCTGTCTCAGCTAGGGTTTCAGTTGCTGTGGAGAGACACCATGGCCATGGCAACTCTTATAAAGAAAAACATTTAATTGAGGTGGCAGCTTACAGTTTCAGAGGTTTAGTCCATTATCAGGGCAGAGAGTATGGCAGCTGGGAGAATGGCTCATGCAGGCAGACATGGTGCTGGAGAATTCTTTATCTTGATCCAAAGGCAACAGGAAGTGAACTGAGACACTGTGTGTTACCTTAGGCATATATGAGACCTCAAAGCCTGCCTCCACAGTGACACATTTCCTCCAACAAGACCATACCTACTCCAACAAAGCCACATGTCCTAATAGTGCCACTCCCTTTGGGGGTCATTTTCTTTCAAACCACCATACTGACTAGCTCTCTGGCTCACTCACAGGCTCATGCTTAGGCACCTTTTTTGTTTTTTGTTTTTTTTCAAGACAGGGTTTTTCTGTGTAGCTTTGGAACCTGCCCTGGAACTTGCTTTGTAGACCAGGCTGGCCTCGAACTCACAGAGATCCGCCTGCCTCTGCCTCCCAAGTGCTGGGATTAAAGGTGTGCACCAGCACATACCAGCTAAAGCAGCCTTCTTATACAACCCAGGACCACCTGCCAAGGGATGGTGTCTACCACAATAGGCTGGGCCCTCTTGCATCAGCTAAATATCAAGACGATTCCCCAACGACATGTCCACAGGCCAATCTGATCCAGGCCATTCCTCGGACACTTTCCTTTCAGATGACTCTAGGCTGTATCAGGTTGACAAAGCTAAATAGGACACCAAAGCCCACAGAATGGAATAGCTCACAGTGGATGGGGCTTCCCACATCAATTAATGTAATTAAGATAATCTCTCACGGATATTCTCAGAGGCTCTTCTCCCAGGTGGTACTAGACTATGTGGAGTCAACAATTAAAACTGTCACAGTGTTTCTCACTGAACCTGGAGCGAGGCTGGCAGCCAGCAAACCCCAGTCAGTGATCAGCATGTTTCCACCACCATCAGCTGTATCCCCTACACACACACACATCCAGTTTTTTAAGTGGATGCTGGGAACTTAAACTCAGAACCTCATGCTGTACAGCAGGTGTTCTTACCTGCTAAGCCATCTCCCCACCTGCCTCCTGGTAACAGGAAACAGTGTCGTGGTATGGAATTTCCTGGCTGTGGCATCGTGTCAGTGTTCCAGACGTTTATGATGTTAGAGTATTTCAGGTTTCAGACTCCTCAGGAATGTCAAGGTGCTCCACCTGTGCATGTGTACACACACACACAATGAATGAGCTGTTGTTTGTATACAGCAGACACTTGTGAGTTTTCCCTTCAGCCGTTTAGATGGGACTAGCTTCACTCACTGAATGGCATGGGCATGTTACCTAGAGCCTGCCAATCAGTATAGCCTGGTCTAACCACAGAACTCATGCCACGCTGGTGGGACTTGATCCTAGGACCTTTGCTACAGAGTTTGATGGAGGAAAAATATTTTTTTTTATTTTCTCCTTTTTAAATGGGGTCTCACTATGTATGTAGCCCAGGCTGGACTCAAACTGATCATCTCCCTGCCTCAACTTCCCACTTGCTGCCATGCTGGCTAAGAGCTTTCTGCTTGGAGGTCTGTTAAGCTAGCAGGATTTAATCTACATCTGTTGCACCGTCATTTCAAGGACAGAGCTTGCCTGAGAAGAGCTGAACCCAAACGTAGCATCCAAGTGACACTATGTAAAACTCTGGTCTAGCTGTGCTGAAGGTCAGTTGATGAATCTGTGATAGGCTGCTTTTTCTTTAGTCGGTTTGAGGCAAGTTTCTGTCACTGGACACCAAAGAACCACGATAAACACAGAGATTTCGCTTATCTTCAATCTTTTGGTTTTTGGACCAGACCCATTTGGAGATTACAAGTTGTACCAATTCAGTTCAACAATTGAGCAATAAGGGTGTTGTGGGGATGCGCGGAGGAAACAGGGACCACGAGATGAAGAGGACAGTCTCTATCCTCAAGTTCCCTGGAAGGGAACATACACAAAGCAACTCTGTTTTGTAGTCAGGCCATGACGCTCACTGGTGGAGCCTGAGCCCAGTGGAAGAGCACAAGGCTGGAGATGCAGCTCAGAGGAAGAGTGCTTGCCTTGCACGAGCAAGGCCTGCCAGGCTCAACACTGCCAAAACCCAGCAACACCAACCAACCCCAAGTGAACAGCAGGTGTGGTGACTTACATTTATAGTTCCAGCACATGGGAGGTGGAGGCAGGAGTTCAGGACCGGCCTCACTATGTAGTGAATTTGAAGGTAGTGTGGGCTAGATGAGACCCTATCTAAAAAAGAAAACAAACAAACAAACAAAAAAACAAAAAAAAACAAAACCAAAAACAACAACAACAACAAACAAAAAAAAACCAAAACAAAACAAAATCGGGAGGTAGGAAGAACACGTCTGCTATGGTATTATCTAGATGTGTGTTAGAGAGTGCTCTGGCCTGGGTTCTGAAAGCCACTCTCAGGATTCCTACTTCAATTAGATTGTAATCACACTCAGCTAGTGTATTCCAGTGTTACCTGTGCAGAATGAGACGGGTTTCCTGTCAGCTTAGTGTATGTGCAGGCCTGCAGTGTGAATACCTGAGCAGTCTTCTGCCAGGAGCAGGGCACCCAGTGGGTGCAGGCAGAGACCCTGCCCCTTGCCTGCCTAGGGAGACCATGGAACTCGGCTGTGCTCTGTCCTATCATCAGAGGGTGTGTGATTCCAGATGGACAAGCTCTGAGGTGTGGGTTTCATGTTGGTCTTGCTTGCTTTTGAAAGCAGCAGGAGCACCAAGCCCTTCTCCCCTAGAGCGCTGACACATGGGGCCTGTGTCTCTACTGCCTCAACTGCCCAGGAGTGAAGCCACTCACTCAGCATGCCAGGGAAGAGTTCTTCACCAGCTGTGTGTGTCACTTTCCTCCGGGCTGTGATCAAATACCTGACAATGAGCAGCTTAAGGAGGAAGGAATTACTTCCGTTCATGGTTGGAGAGGGTGGTCTCCATCCTGGCAGAGAAGGCTTGGCAGGAGACAGCTCAGGATAGTATGAGTGTGAAGAAGCTAGCTGTTCGCTCCATGGTGTAGGCCAGGAAGCAGAGGCAAATCTGGCTAGAGGTGGGAGGGAAGACATAAGGCCTGCCTCAGCAACTCTCTGCCTCCAGCGAGACCTTCCCCTAAAAATCCTATAACCTTCTTAAACAGGCCCACTCTCTTGATCAAGGAAAAGCAGTTTTGTGGAGATATTTCTATTCAATTAAATTATATTTAAAATTTACAGCTCGGGTCAGGGGGGCATAGCTCCATTCAGCATGTGCCTAGCTGGAGTATATGAGGCTCCGGATTCCCTCTCTAGTGACAAAAGCAAACTTAAAATGTAAGGTGTACGATCTGATGTTGTTGGTAGCTTTTCTGTGGTATGTAGGGTGATGGCTGATCCTGGTTGTCAACTTGACACACCAAGGAAGAGGGAACCTCCACTGAGAAATTGCCTTCATCAGATTGGCCTGTAGGCACAATCTGTGAGGCATTTTCTTGATGGCTGATTCGATGTGAGAGGGCCCAGCCCACTGTGAGTGGTAACATCCCTAGGCAAGTGGGCCTGGGCTGTATAAGAAATGTAGTTTGACCAGGAGCCTTGGAAGCAAGCCAACAAGCAGTATTTCTCCAGAAGTCTCTGCTTCAGTTCCTGCTTCAATTTCCCTCAATGACAGACTGTAATCTCTAAGCCAAATAAACCTCTACCTCCCCCATACTGTGTGTATTATTACAGCCACAGAAGGCAAACTAGGACAGTAAGTATATATAACTTCTCTCCTTTCTTTCTATCTCTTTTTTTTCTTTCAAGATGGTTTCTCTGTGTAGCACTGGCTGTCCTGGAACTCACTCTGTAGACCAGTCTGGCTTCAAATTCAGAAATCCACCTGCCTCTGCTTCCTGAGTGCTGGGATTTAAGGTGTGTGCCACCACTGCTATAACTTTATATTATTTTCAACATTCAACAACAACAACAAAAACCTCACACCCATTAGCAGTCATTTCTCCCTTCTCTGCAGCCACGCACAACCACCCATCGCTTTTTGTCTGTTTAGACTGGACTGCTTTTGAACACTGCTCATCAATGGAGTCATTTGGGAAGTGGTCTTGGATGTGTATAGTGCTGCATCTGTAAGGCCCACGGGCTGAATGAAGGAGGAGAGTCACAAGTCCAAGATTGTCCTGAACTACAAAGCAAGACCCTGTCTCAAAAAAGCCACAAGGTAAATAAATAAAAGAAAAAATGGGTGACCTTTTGTGACTTGCTTCTTTCCCTAAGCATAGTATTTCAAGGCTCATTCAAGTTGTGGCATGTACAGCTGTTGTTACCAGCGAGACCACGCTTTGCTACCTCTCATCATTGGAAGGGCATTTGGATGGTTTCCCTCTTTTGGTTGCCTTGAGTATAGCTGCTATGAATATTCATGTAAAAGCTTTTGTGTGGATTCGTGTTTTTCAGTTGTCTTGGATACACACACACACACACACAGAGAGAGAGAGAGAGAGAGAGAGAGAGAGAGAGAGAGAGAGAGACAGGGAGAGGGAGAGGGAGAGGGAGAGGGAGAGGGAGAGGGAGAGGAATGGAACTTATGGTTCACACAGCAACTATAAATTTTTGAGGAATTGCCAAACTCTTTTGCAAAGAAGCTGTACCCATCTTCGTCAATGCCAATGATGTTTGGGGATTCCGGTTTCACCAGATCTTTACTGACAGTTGTATTGTCCACGTATCTCTTTAATCTTAGCCATCACAATGTGTTTTAAATGGTATCTAATTGTGATTTTGATATGCATTTTTCTTTTAGAAACAAATTATTTTTATTCTGTGTATGAATTTTCTGTCTGTATGTATGTCTGTGTACCACATGCATGACTGTGGCCTCAGAGGCCAGAAGAGAGTGTCTGATCTTCACTGGAATTACAGATGTTTGTGAGCCACCAAGGGATGCTGGGAATCAAACCAGGGTCCCCAGGAAGAGCAGCCACTTTTTTTTTTTTTTTTTTTTTTTTTCTGGGACAAGGTTTCTCTGTGTAACAGCCCTAGCTTTTCTGGAACTTGATTTGTAGACCAGGCTGGCCTCGAACTCACAGAGATCCTCTTGCCTCTGCCTCCTGAGTACTTGGATTAAAGGCGTGCGCCACCATCGCTCAGCTTCATCCTTAACCTCTCTCCAAATGAATTTTTGTGACAAGCGGGTGTGGTGGCCTATTGTCGAGGCCTAGTGTCCTTTTCTGATGGCGCCAGTCCATCTGTTTATTGTTGTTGTTGTTCTTGTTGCTGTTGTTTTTAATCCTTTCTGCATTTTCCCCCCTTCTTTGCCCTGGGAGTTGAACCTATGGTTCCCCTTGCTGTTTAAGTACCATCTGAGAAACCATCACCCAGCCCTGGGTCATAGGGAGTGACCCCTTTGTTTTCATCTAGACTCTCATGCTTTTAGCTTTTATTTCTAGATTCTTTGATTCATTTTGGATTAATTTTTATCTATGATGTGATGCGGGAACTCAACTTCATTCTTTTGCATGAGGAAATCCAATTATCCTTCTGTTGTTTGTTGAAAAGGCTGTCCATTCTCCCAATGAATTGTCTTGGCTCCTTTGTGGATGCTCAATTGACCACAAACAACAGGGCTTTCTTCTCGGCATTCAGCTCCTGGTGTAGTTTTAATTACCTTGTACTTCTTTCATTTTGAGTTCTATGTGTAAAGCTTATTTTAGTTTTGCTGTGTATGTGAGCTGTCTGATTGCTGCTTTTGCCAAATTTTTAACAGGATGTCTGCAGATAGTTTTTTTTTTCCTCCTGAGCTTTCAAAGGTTTGCAAATATTAGAAAAATCCATCCTTTGTCTGGGACTCAAAGTTCAAGTAGTGTCTCCCTGTTGGTCACTTATCTTTTGATTTGGATTGTGATGTGTTTTAGTCATGTGAAAAGTTTTTATTTATTTTTTGTAATCAAGGAATAAATTATTTTTGCTATACCTGGTCTTGAGGCATATTTTAATAGCAGTTCCTGCACCCAAGTTGCAAAACAATTCAGCCATCCTTTCGTATAGCCCTTGCCAGACATCTAGCTTTATATTTTATTTTGTGACTAAAACTGTAATCCAATTGGAAGTTATCCTTGTTTGTGAGGTTAGGAGTGAATCTAATTTTAAAATTTTTTTCAAGTGGTTTTCCACTTATCCTAATATTATTAAAATTTTCACCTTTGGTACGATCTCTGGTAGATGAATCATACTTTAGTGGGTGGTCCTATACCCATGACTGTGTGAGCAGCACAAATCAGGATTAGTGGGCTATAAAAAGGTAAGAAGACATGAAGTTGGGAAGCAGAAAGAGTGGATCTGGAAGGAGAAGTGGGGTATGAATATGATCAAAATACATCATATGCATGTACGAAATTCTCAAAAATTAGACAAATTATATTTTAAAATACCACCTTTAGGCTAGGGATATAGCTCAGTGGTAGAATATAATATGTACAGGACTCCAGGTTTGTTAATCCCACTGGGCAAGAATAAGACCACCACTACAATTTTTGAGCCAAACTTGAAGCAAGCGTTATTAAATACCGGCCCGGTCCATATCCAGGATTCCCAGAGTATGGCACCAAATTACATTAGTCAGGGGCTTATAAAGGCAAAACCCACGAGGCTACATACTTTCTGCCATTGTCCAATCAGGGCAAGCATACATCTTGATGTACTTCTTGCCTATGTACCTCCCACCTACAAGATGTGACATCTTGTACAGTTGGGGCAACCAAGCCTGTTTACAGAGCAAAAACACAGGGCTTATTGTCTCACATGAACAACAGCCTCCGGCATTCTAGAAAGTTCTCTGTCCTTGGGCAAGTGGGGTTTACAGGTTAGAAGCATTTTTATTTAACAGGTCTCTTTTTTGGTTTGTTTGTTGTTGTTTCTGAGACAGGGTTTCTCTGTGTAGCTTTGCACCTTTCCTGGAACTCGCTTTGGAGACCAGGCTGGCCTCGAACTCACAGAAATCCGCCTGGCTCTGCCTCCTGAGTGCTGGGATTAAAGGTGTGCACCACCACTGCCCGGCTGTTTAATAGATCTCTTAAGCACAGTAACTTAAACTTAAAACATAATGTCAGCTCTCACAGATTCCATCCCCAGCATCACCACACACACACACACACACACACACACACATTTACCGTGCAATGTCAATCTACCCACCTCATTAAAAATGTTGGTGAAAATATTTGTGAATATCATTTGTAAGGGACTTAGTGAGAATACACAGAGAACTCGTACCGGATCATGTTAATCTCAGCACTGGGGAGGCAGAGGCAGGCATAGCTCTGTAGTTCCAGGCCAGCCAGGGAATTTCATTTTTTTTTTCAAGACAGGGTTTCTCTTATGTGGCCCTGGCTGTCCCGGAGCTCTCTTTGTAGACCAGGCTGGCCTCGAACTCACAGAGATCCGCCTGCGTCTGCCTCCCCAGTGCTGGGATTAAAGGCGTGCACTACCACCACCCAGCCGAGAAACCCATCTTGAAAAAACAAAAAACAAAGTAGTTGATCTCCTTTCTTTATGGCTTTCCCATACATCCCCACTCTACTGCTCTTCCCTCTCTCCCTTACCTTCTCCCTCTCTCCCCTTCCCCGTGTGTGACACAGTTTTCTCAATTTTTATGCTTAGCTTAACTTTCTAATAATTTTTTTTTATGTTTATGGATGTCTTGCCTACATGTATGTTTATGCACCATGGGCATATCTGGTGCTCACAAAGGCCAGAAGAAGGAGTTTGATCCCCTAGAACTGGAGTTACAGTTGTGAGCCACCATGTGGGTGCTGGGAATCATATTCGGTCCCCTAGAAAAGCAGCTGGTGATCTTCCCAGCCAAGCCATCTATCCAGCCTTCTAGCTTAACTTTTCTTGTTTAATTGCATTAGCTTATATCTCCAACACAATGCTAAGTAGTAGTGGAGGTGAGTGTGTTCTTGCTTTATTCCTGGGCTGTAGTGTTTGGGGACTATAATTTATGTTAAGGAATTTTTGTATATACCATTTTTGTTAGCTTTAGGTGTTAGTGTCTACCTGGTTAATAATAAGAATTTGGTCTAGGGCAGTCAGATCTACATAGTGAGACCCTGTCTGGAAAAAAAAGAGAGAGAATTTGGAAATTTACCCTTATTTACTCTCTTCTGGAACACTTTATGTAGCAATATGACTTTTAGTGACTAGACACCATCCTGCTGTGAGGCTGAGTATGGTAGTGTGGTGTCTGCGGCCATGGGGAGTCCCTCAGTACTGATACTGTTCCTATCAGTCCTTTGAAATTGATTTAACTTGTCATCTTCGGTAAGGTCAAGTTTTGTCAACTGTATTTCCTAAGACATTCATTCCATTACATTTGTCCCCCGCCCTGGGGGTTTCTTTAATCATTCCATTAGGTTTTCACAAATGTTGTGCAGGCTGACAGTATTGGGGGATGGATCTATGGGGTGGTGGTGATCTGCTCAAAGGGCCAAGGCCTCCTGGATGAGACTGGTAACCTTATAAAAAAGACCCATGGCCATAATCCCTATACTTGGGAGGCAGAAGCAGGAGAAACTCTGAAAGTTCAAGGCCAGCCTGGTATACATAGCAAGGTCAAGGTGTCATCTATGAACCGGAAAGTGGTCCCACTCTACTCTGAATTCATAACTGCTAGCATCTGTAAACTCTCCAGGTTCAAGTATGAAAGTGGTCCCACTCTACTCTGAATTCATAACTTCTAGAATCTGTAAACTCTCCAGGTTCAAGTATTTTGTTACAATATCCAAATGGACCAAGATAAAGTTGGTTGTGTAATGAAGTCAACTTTTTGGCTTCCTCAACAATAACAGCTTCTTCCCTGGCCATTTCCTATTCCATATATTTGTACTTTATCCTCCACCACATGCACACTTTTAAAGTTGAATTATCTAGTAGATTGTCTATTTTATGATATTCAAAGAACCACAATTTTGATTTATTTTGGTCCGCTGGGTTTTTTTTCAGTTCTCTACTTTTACTTTCCCTTTTTGTCTTTATTATTTTGTTTATACTTTCTTTTCTTTTTTTAGCTTGAGAAATCAATTAATTAAAATTCAATTCACTTTAATTTTGATTGCTGCATGCTTTGGCGCCACAAATTTTCCTTGGGTGTGCAAATGTTCTTGGGCTAGCTCATGGATTCCATTATGCAGCAGTCCTGTGGTTTCTGAAAGTCTCAACACACAGGGATTGTGAGGTATACCGTTTTAAAATTTTCTGATTGAAAAATATACCAGTTACCAAATGTTTGCATCTCAGGTCTGAATTCAGCTTGTCCGATATGTGGAAATGGACATGTTTAGCTTTGACAGTAGAGGGCACTGTCTCCTTTGTTCACTTTCTAGCTCCCTGGCTTCCAAAGCAAAGGTGGCTTCTCTGTTGCCAAGTTCCTGGATGTGGACAGCCTCTCCAGAGCCTGCCTCGTGGTTGAGAGAACTTCTTTGGTAAGCAGTCCATGCGGCTGCTCCAGCCCCGGCTCTTCAGTGATGGCTGCTTCTCCCTTCAATGCTCAGAAGCAACACCATGAACAACCAGCTGCTTGGCGTCATCTCATAACCAAAAGACTCATTCCAGTGAGGCCTATCCTACCAACAGCTGCTCCATATTCACAAGGCAAATCTCCAGCCAATCCCAAGGGATGGATTTCCAGCAACTTCCACTATTGTAGCACACCAGGAACTTCTCTGCTGCTCACCAAGCCATGTTCTCTTTAAGGTCTGGCTTTCCTTACAGGGGCCTCCTTGTCATGCTGGCTTAGACCGACAGAGTGACTGCTTATTCTCTGCCATTCCTGTTATTTGGAGGTCCCTTTGTCTTCCATAAAGTCAAAACATTGAGGAGGAGGCAGGAGAGGGTGCAGGAGCTAGCCAGAACAAATGGAGATTCAGCGAGTGTTCTCTGAATAGAGGAAAGGGGTTTGACCATGGCTTGAGTGTGTGTGGGAAAGGACAGAGATGGAGAAATGGCCTGCAACTTGTAGATTTAAGGCTTATGGAAATGAACGAACAGCAAAGAGAAAAACGTCCCAAGCAAAACTCAGTTTGGCATGGAGGGTGAGGACTAAAGTTTGTTCTGGACAAAAAGCCCATCTGTGGACCAAACTCCAGGAGGAAATGCCTGCTGTGCGGGTTAAAAACAGTGGTTCCCAGAATCCACTCCAGACCAACTGAATCAGAACCTCTGGAAAAAACGATTGTCACAGGCTGCCCACGAAACTGACTCCATTCCAAGGCTTGCCACTATGGCACCTCATTCTCTGTTCCCTTCTTCCTTTTTCTCCCTCCGCCTCCCATACTTGCTGGTTCTCCCTGGAAATGGCTGAGTAAAGATGGCAATGGGGACATAGCAATCTTAAACATATCACAACACAGATGCCCCAAATAATGTGAGGCAAAGATGATTAGAAGAAGCGAGTTCTGCCACATTGCAATATCCATGACCAAAATGCAAAACCAATTGTATTTCTGTACATTTGGCATGAATGATCTGTACAAAAAGATGACAGATCCATTCACTGCAGCAAGGCAAAAGGAGGTTTAGAAATCAACTTAACAAAAGTCAAGACTTGACACGGAAAACTACAGCTATGGAGAAGAATTTAAGACACAAGTAAGTGGGAAAATATCCACACTCCAAACTGAAGGCTTAACTCTGTCAGAATGGCAGTACTCGGGGTACTTGCCATCTACAGAGTCAACACATTTCCCATCAAAATCCCAGCTGCTGTTTTTCCAGAAATGGGCAAGCCAATCTTAAAATTCATACAGAAATCCAAGGCACCCAGAATAAACAAAACAATCTTGGAAAAGAACAACAAGCCATGTGCAGTGGCAAATATAAGTAGTTCCAGCCCCTCTGGAGGCTGGGGGGTGGGTGTGATTTGAGCCTGGGAATTTGAGGTTAACCTGAGAAACATAATGAAACTGGGATACTCTAGGCCGGGCAGTGGTGGCGCACGCCTTTAATCCCAGCACTCGGGAGGCAGAGCCAGGTGAATCTCTGTGAGTTTGAGACCAGCCTGGTCTACAGAGCGAGATCCAGGACAGGCACTAAAACTACACAGAGAAACCCTGTCTCAAGAAACCAAAGAAAGAAAGAAAGAAAGAAAGAAAGAAAGGAAGGAAGGAAGAAAAAGAAAAAGAAAAAAGAAAAAGAAAAAAGAAAGAAAGAAAGAAAGAAACTGAGAGACTCCCATCTTAGAAACAAAAACAAAAACAAAAAAAAACAAGAAAACTAAAGGAAAAATGAAAAGGAACGAAGTCAAAACTTACTGTAAAGCTACAGTAGTCAAGTTCATTGTCCTTGAATAATTATGGTGTAAAGACCAATGACTTCAAACTGAGAGCTCAGGGCTGGCTGTGGGCTACATGGTAGGATGGTGTCTCAAAACATCAGCAACACGGAGTCCAGAAATAAACTTGAAGACATATGGCCATGGATTTACTTTTTTAACATTTTATTACTTTAAAAATGGTAGGGGAGTATATATTGTATATGTAGTTATTAGTGTGGGTGTATGCCTGTGTGCATTGTTTGTGTGTGCATGTGTGTGCATGTGAAGGACAGAGGTTGACCCTGGGTATCTTCCCTCCTCTGGCCGTTATAGGCACTCACACATGTACCCACACAAATAAAACCCAAGGTGGACAATCCTTAAGGAATAACACCCAAAGTTGTTTTCTAGTCTCCACACACACTTACATATACATGTCCACTCATGCATGTGCACACACACATATTTGGGCATGATAATCCATGCCATTAATCCCAGCACTCAAGAGGCAGAGTTAGGCATATCTTTGTGAGGTCAGCCAAAGCTACCCAGTGAGACTCCATCTCAAAAAAAAAAAGTATATATACCAGTCATTTATCTATAAAGAATCATGTACCCACAGAGATATAAATGTATATATGTGTTTCTTAGGTGTTAGATGGACTGGGCCAGGCAATGAATTCAGATAGGTGATGTTAGATATGAAGTAAACGGAAGAGTTAATAAAGTGCCCCCTACAGAGCCCAGAGCATTATTATTGGCCCAGTTTTACAGGCAAGAAATCTGGGCTCTACAGAAAGTTAAAGTCATACAGGGAGTACAAGATGGAAGCCAGATTCCAACCCAGGAAGTTAATAGCAGAGCTGGGGCCGTGTTACGGCTACATGACTCCGCTCCTGGGAACATGTGTCTCTGTTCTAAGAAGCAGGCAGGATGGCGAGCAAGCATTGCTAAGAATCTTTCCACAAGATTGCTCTCTCTTGCTGGCGCCAGTGTGCTGCTCAGCAGAAAGCCCTCAGCATTTGGGTGCCTACCATCTGTTTAATAGACAGCGTAGAAATCTTGGTTGCTGTAATTTCTCGAGTGAAATTCAGGACAAAGCAATCTCTTTGCAAATACTCAGGCAGCCTCTCTCCTTCAGGGAAGAGATAAAGTGACAAGTGTCTGACAACGCGAACATTCAGCGGGGAATGATCAGATAGATGGCTTTGCGACACAGGCCCTGACAGAAAAGCAATCTTTGAAAATCCATAACAACATTTAACCGTATACAGCTTTGTGTGTGTGCTCAGGACTACAGTGAGGGTAAAGCTAATTTCTTCAGCGTTAAGTCCAAAATAGTGGACTTCTATTTCTGTGCTTTCATATAAATTCAGAGTTTTGGTTTTTAACCTTCATTTTTGCCTGCCTATCAAATGGATACCAGGCCCCAAACCTTCTTATTTTGGACTGTTTCTGTGAGCTAGATTCCCAGATGTGAAAAACCCCCACTCAAACGGTATGAACATTTTTAAAGCTGTTGATTGGCATTGCCAAACCTTTGCAAAAAGATTGAACCAATTTACACTCCCACCAGCAGCGCACGAGAATATATTTAAATGCAAATCCCAAGAAGCAGAGTGTCTCTTTCTTAGGTATTTCACTTAAAAAAAAAATTTTTTTTTTTAATGCTAAGCAAAAGCTG
>CABHPH010140617.1:0-17500 GCA_902168325.1 Peromyscus nudipes
AGATCATGTTAGTGAGTTTGCTATGAAGTAAATGTCTAACTTTTCCATTATGTTTAACTTATTCAAATTATGCAATGGAAAAGAGCTCAAGTGGCATACAGCGTCCCCGGGTTCACCTTTGGAGGAGCGGTCTTCTCATATCCTGAACCTGGATTATTTCTTTTCCGTGAAGGCAGCCTAATTTGATCAGCTCATTCCAATTCAGTTCCTTTCAACACGTTTTTCTGAAAGCTTTTAAGGCTAGAAGGAAGTTTGGGGAAAAACCAAACCCATCAGCAACAGTACAGAGAATCCAGTACTGCTCAGTTAACCCCACCAGCTGCATACATACTATGGCCCTGTTTGCACACATTCCTCCCCTTACACAGATGCGCATCTGTGATGTGCCTGTGTTTGTTAACTCAATTGCTGCTGTCACTCTTAGTATCTTCTTAGAACACCGGTGTCATATTTCATACCCACAGTTCCGCCATTGCCCTCAAGAAGGTTACCATTGATGACCAATGGCCGTGTGTGTGTGTGTGTGTGTGTGTGTGTGTGTGTGTGTGTGTGTCTGAGCATATGCACACACAGGCCAGAAATTGATTTTGGATGTCTTGCTCTACCGATCTCCACTTTATTTTTCAAGATAATTTCTCAGCGAGTCTGGAGATTACCATTTCAGCTAGACTGGATGGCCAGTGAGCCCCCACCCCGCTCTTCACCACACCTTCCCAGGGTTGGGGTTACGGACATGTGCTGCTGCACCTGACTTTTCTGTTTGGGAATCTGAATTCAGGCCCTCAAGCCTGTACGTCAAACACATCACCCACTGAGACATCTCCCGAGTTCCAGCCAATGTAATAAATACTCCATAATCATCTTCTCCAAACTCATGCTTATTTATTTATTTGTTTGCTTGTTTGTTTATCCTGTTTCTGAAATGAGTCTCACTGTGTCTCCCCAGTAGAATGGAACTTGCTATGTAGACCAGACTGGCCTCAAACTAACAGAGACCCACCCGCCTTGCTGGTGTGTTATCTGTATTATTTGTAAAGTGTCTTTTAGAGGATCGAATTTTGCACTTTTAATGTTCTTCCCTGTGCCTTTTCTTCCACTTCTTTCTACTTCTTTAGTGACTTGGATATAACTGAAGCATCAGGACCTGTCGTCTTACTTCATGTTCAATAGGTTAGATTTAACTGGTTTTCCTGTGACACTCACAGGTCTATAGAACAACAAAAACAACTTGTATAAAAACTTGTTTTGCTATCTCTATGCCATGTTTTCCAAGTTTGAAGTTCACCTCACGATTCCCTGATGCCTTCCACCCAGAAACAATCCCGGAAGATCCAGATACTTAGCTTTTCTTATGGAATGTATCATTTTTCCATACATGTTCCTTTCATTTGTTTGGATACCTTTTGTCTTCTCTCCAGTGAAAGGTCATTTAAAGGCAGATCTAATGTATCTTTGTGGGCTGGCATCTAGCAAAGGGTGGCTCACAGAGCAGGCATTCTATCTCTCATGGTCGGCCTACATATCTATCTGCTGACTGGATGGCTAGTTGGATGAGTACACTAGCTGTCAGTGCTGAGATGCAGTGAGTTGGTTAAAAATTTAAATTGTAAAACCACTTACAGAATTTCTTATTTTATTTTTTATTTATGTGAATGTGTATGTGTATGCCGTGTGTGGGTGCTGGGGAGGCCGGGAGAAGGTGGTAGATCTTCCCGAGCTGGAGTTATAGGCAGTTTGTGAGCTGTTCAAGGATGTAGTGGGAACAAAACTCTATTCCTTCGCAAGAACAGCAAGTATTCTTAACTTCTGGGCCTTTCTCAAGATCCTCCTTTCTTTATATGTGTATTTTGTGTGCACACAGTAGTCTATCTCAAAACACCTTTTCTCTCTTTTTTTAAATTTTTAGTAAATATAAAGCATGTATGTCATATGCCTCAAGAAAGTTTTTTCATAAAAGTCATATTGTTAAGCATTCAGGGGACTCTTCCCACCTTGAGATTTCATTGTTTATTTTAAAACTTTTAAAAGCAAATTGTGTGTGTGTGTGTGTGTGTGTGTGTGTGTACATTTACCACCATGCACTTGTGGATGCCAGGGGAAAACTTTGTGGAGTAGTTCTCTCTTACCTCTCCTCTCCATGGGTTCTGGGATCATGCTCAGGTCACAGAGGCTTGTGTGGCAAATGCCTTCTCCCACTGAGCATCCCACTGAGAGTCCATCCTTTAGCACCGGAGAAACACTTGCATATTGTTGATTTGTGTTCTGCTGGCCTGCTTTCTGTCTCCTGAGGAGTAAGGTCCCTCCGCGGGCTGTGACTGAGGCTGATCCTCCCCTCTTCTCTTTCTCAGTCTCTGCTTTCTGAAGCATTCCTTTAATGTTTGCCTTTAACCTATCACATAGTTTCTAATATATCTTTTTTACCCCCAGAGACAGGGTTTCTCTTTGTAGCTTTGGCCGTCCTGGAACTAGCTCTGTAGATCAGGCTGGCCTCGAACTCAGAAATCCACCTGCTTCTGCCTCCTGGGTGCTTGGATTAAAGGTATGTGCCATTACTGGGCTTTAAAATATATACTTTTCAAAATAAGTTTTCAGGACTTGGTCTTTGTTTTCTGAGTTCCTTTTTATCTAACCTGTTTCTTGTTTTGGGAGTGTATTTTTTTCCCCTGCTCTTCCTGATGCCTTTCTCCAGTGCACCAACCCCCAAGCTCAGCTCTACCCTGCTAGGCCAGTTTCTGTCTTCTAGGACATCTGTTAAAATCTTGCCCTCTGATGGACTCTGATAACTTTGCAAGTTCCTTTTTTCCTTTATCATCACTCTGGTGAAGTGCTGGGAAAGAGAAGAGATAAAT
This sequence comes from Peromyscus nudipes, assembly GCA_902168325.1. Lineage (NCBI taxonomy): Eukaryota > Metazoa > Chordata > Mammalia > Rodentia > Cricetidae > Peromyscus > Peromyscus nudipes. The sequence goes on from CABHPH010140617.1 coordinate 2,850, forward strand.
ACATGTACACAGTTGGCCGTCTTCAGTCAGTCTGTTTTATTGAAAAGTGTATGGGTAAAAAATTTCCCCGGGGTAAATTTGGTTTTGTGAATAGTGTAAGTTCCCTGCCTGGAAGATTCAAGAAGTGATGCTCTGCTTATGAGACTAAGGTTGGAGGACTCAAAGTTTCCTACTGAGTAATCTGGTAAGAGGAAGCATTTAGCTAGGAGAGGGAGATAAACTCTGCAGGCGTTTAGACAGCCCTGACACTCATTTACAACTGGATAAGAGAGTTCTACAGAAAAGTTTAGTTAAAACAAAAGATCGTGTTCGTTCAGCAGTGGTGGTCCTGGGAATGGTCCTAATCTTTGATTTCCTCCAAACTTTTGCACCTGAGAGAATAAAGCTGCAGCACCAGGGCCACTCCTAATCCAACTCACTCGCAAAGAATGTCCCCTTTGAGCCACTGTGATACCTGCTGGTTACTCCCATAGGTTCCTCAGGATTGGCTGGGGCTGCAAATAAAACAGTTGCCTGTAATCAAGTCGATAAGCTCCAATATAAACGAAGGCCGGCACCTGTTCTCAGGCGGCGACTGTGGCGTTCACTCTCTTTCTTCCTAAACGTTTTCATGCAAGAACTGAGAAGGACCCATTGTCTCTGGCCAGAAGAGAAAGATCTTTAAGGAAGAAAAGGCCCAAAATGGGGCTGCTGAACTCTAAAAATCCCAGAGACAAGCAAGCCCACATTCTTCTTCTGGGACTGGACTCGGCTGGGAAATCTACTCTGCTTTACAGGTTAAAGCTTGGCCAGACTCTCACAACCATCCCCACCATCGGCTTCAACGTGGAAATGGTCCAGCTGGCCAGCGGTCTTCCGCTCACGGTGTGGGATGTTGGAGGCCAGGAGAAGATGCGGACGGTCTGGGACTGCTACTGTGAGAACGCAGACGGGCTGGTGTACGTGGTGGACTGCTCCGACGGCAAGCAGCGACTCGAGGACTCCCGCAAAGAGTTCAAGCACATTTTGCAGAACGAACACGTCAAAAACGCGCCGGTCGTCATATTAGCCAACAAACAAGACTTGCCTGGAGCTCTGAGTGCCGAGGACATCACCAGGATGTTCAAGGTGAAGAAGCTGTGCAGCGACCGGAACTGGTACGTGCAGCCCTGCTGCGGAGTCACTGGAGAAGGGCTGGATGACGGGTTCAGGAAATTAACTGAGTTTATGAAAAGCCACCTGAAGACAAGAGACACCTTAGCGTTCTTCAAGCAGAAATGAGGCTGTGGGATCGTCCCAACCTCTGAAAGACAGTGATGATGTGAAAATGGGAAATCTATCTTATTTCCCATGGAAAGTGAGAAAGTGAGTTACTGAGTTAGCCAACTTTACCGGAGATTCATTTCACCCGGTCCCGCCAAAGAAGGAACTTTATAGCAAACTATGGGGTCATGGTCACTGAGATGGAAGAATTTATATTTTGAAAAGGTTAACATGTTGGATGATTTGAAAGTCGTATTTAGAACCAGATAAATGTTTATTAATTTTCTATGACCTCTGGGGTAATAGCTGTCTGCTTACACAGTCAGGATTCTTTCAAATAGTTCCCAGCTGTGGCAGGTATTGAATTTCTACCCTGTTCCTGGGTAATAACTGAGTGGTGAGGAAAAAAAAATTAAATTATAGAGAGGGGAAAGGTTGATGCTAACCTCTTGAAAATCTTCATTATCTAAACAGAGCCCCTTCCCCCTAATCCTGGCAGCTTTTTGAAATCTATTTCTGGTAACTTTCTTCAGTGAGTCTTTTTTAAAAATATATTTTTTATCCTTTGAGTATTTCATACTATGTGTATTGATCATATTCACACACACATACACACACACACACACACACACACACACACCCTCAGTGAATCTTAAACAATTTTTAGATTAGGTGTTCTGCAGGGTAGCCTCTTGAGTTTAGAGTTCCTCCCCAGGCTGCAGCCTCGGGACCTGCTTCAGTGGAACTTAGTTCAGCAGCCCCATCCCCTGGGAACACAGGTGCTCTGGGTACCGACCAAACAGGAAGTCAAGGCAGACTTTGCTCCCAGAGACCTTGCAGTTCACTGGGTGAAGCGGCAGGAAGCTGGTAGCTGGAGCAAGGCAGTACTCGCTGCAAGTTATTGCAGGAGAGACACCCAGGGAAACGGGAAACACTTCCTGTAGGAGATGGAGTTGAAGAGGGTGTCTCTGCCCTTTATCAGGGACCCCAGCCAGGTGGAGGTTAGTCAAGAAACGTTCTCATCACTGGGTGGTGAGAATGCCATCAGAACCAAGGGAAGGGGTGGGTGGTTGAGGGGCAAAGGAACTGAGAATGGAGTTGCAATCTCTGAGAGGAGTAGAGCTCCCAGAGAGGCCCCGGAGCTAACTCTTTCCTCTTTTCTACGCCAGCGAGGCTCCTTTGGTGTAAGATAATGTCACTGAGCTCCACAGCAACCCTAGAGGCTACAAATCATGACAGGGGAAAATAAAGGGTTAATAAGTCAAGTGTAGAGCTCGAGAGGTGGCTCGGAGGTTAAGAGCACTTGCTGCTCTTCCAGCAGACTTGAATGAGTTCCTAACTCCTGCTGAATGGTTCACAATTAATTACATGTGACTCCAGTTTCAGAGAATCCCACACCGTTTTCTGGGCACCAGTACATATGTAGCACACATGTACATACACACATAAGTAAAAACAAAAATAAATCTTAAAAGAAAATGAGTCAAAGGTGATGGCCCCTGGGTTCCTTTAAATTTTTCTTTTCTCCTTGTAGTTATAATTTGCTCAGCGAAGATCTTTCTGTGCTTCACAATATAGACCTCAGTAAAGAAGACACATAATAATGGCAACTTTTGGTTTAAAACTGTAGACTAGTCATCGGGATAAACACTTTCCCATATCTTCTCATGTAATGTTTACAACAGCTCTGAGGACAAAAATAGGCATTGTTATTTCAGTTTACAGATGTGAGCATTGAGGCTAAACAAGGTGAAATCACCCTCCCCCCCTTACACACACACACACACACACACACACACAACCATTTAAATTTTTATGACATTAGGGGGTGTGTGTGTGTGGTGGGGGGGTCAGAAGACAACTTTGAGGAGTCATTTCCTTCCACTGTGTAAGGTTTCCAGCCAACTACTTCCCCCCTTTTCTTTTATTTTTGAGTTTAATAATATAATTACATAATTTCTCCCCCCCCTCCAAACCCTCCCATACACTCTTCCTTGCTCTTTTTCAAATCTGTGCTTTCTTTTTTCACTGATTTTAACTGAGAAATTGCCAGATTGGAACTCAGGTGTGTCTGACACCATGAAAGGCCTCTGCTGCTCCTTACCTTGTTGTTCTAGAGACAAGATATCTTCTCCACCATCAGTGAGCTTCCAGTTCAAGATGCTCTGGGTTTGATCCCAAGTCCCAGGGGGATGGGGGAACTCTAGGCACTATGGATTCTATAACAAGAGAGTTCTAAGGAAAACAGAAGGCAAATATACTAGATAAGCATACTAACAGATACAGGAAACATGTAGAAGATCTGTGACTGATTTCAGGGAGCTCTGGGATGGTGATGTCAAAGGTTCAGTGTAGAGTTCTTTCCTGAGTTTACAAACTGACTAAAGCCCTATGCCTATCTTCCTTTACAGCTTCTTTATGTGTTTTTAATTTAGTCTTAAAATTAGGAGCCACTCCTTTATTTCAATGCAGACTATCTGAACAGAGAGTGTCTCTTTTGTTCCTGCTACTTGGTAATATGAATTAGGTCAACCTAGTATGATGTAAAACTCAAGGAAAACAGTTTGGAAAAATATTGAAAATACTGGATAGCTTGGGTGTGTGTGATTGGTATAGTGGGCATACACATTCTCAAGGTATGGCAAACTGATAAAGTGTGTTTTCCTGTCATTGACAACTCTCTCCTCAACAGCCAGTGTTCCTCAGAATCTGTGCCAATACTTTCCAGAAATGTGCAGGATTGGTTGTACCCAGGACCCACTAAACAACAGTTACTGGTGTTTTTATGTTAATTTCACCAGTCTTCCTCCAACATCTTCTTCCTGCTCTCTCTCCTAACTTGCTTTCCTCTACTCAACATGGGTGAGTGAATTGGTACACACACATACACACACACACACACACACACACACTATACACACACATGTATATATACACTGTATATATGTACACACTATATATACACACACGCATACATACACATACCACACACACACACACACACACACACACACACGCACGCACGCACGCACGCACGCACGCACAAGCATACTCCCCCAATACTCTTCACCCTGATATATTAATAAAGACTGAATTTGAGGGAAGAGTAGAAGACAAGCTGTAGACGATAGTAAAACAACAGTAAAATATTTCCTAGTAGATGAAATAGCTGTGTTCACGCACACCTTAATGTTTTTGACTATACTTTTTATTTATTTTCTTCTATACATTTATTTATTTTTTGTGTGAATGGTGCTGGAGGTGAACCCAGGGCCTCATACATACTAGGTGAGTACCCTTGAACTGGGCTACCCCCCCTCAGACTTCTTTATATTATTCTACTTAATGCATTCTTTCAGGCATTTCATCTGCACATTTTTATTTTTTATGCCTAAATAAATTTTCTTGTGTCTATCCGAGGTTTACCATATGGTGTTCTAGGGGACATGGAGATTATAAGATGGTTTCTATAGTGTAGCAAGTTACCATCTCACAATGTTACTTCTGAGACAAAAACAGCCAGAATCCACTTATGAACAGAAGTCCTCAATACTGTGGGGTGTCCTCCTGTCCCTGTTACATGCTCAAGCAGAATCGACAGCACACTGACGAGGACCCGGCAGGGACAGAAAAGCCACCATTTCTGAAAAGTGTCAGGGTCGAAGACCTGAAGCCTAAGTCTTTCAATTCAGATAAAAGTAAAAATCAATTAAGTATTTCAGTTTTCTCTTCTACATATCCTAAGTAAAAGCAGTTCCTCCAGGGCATAGTGAAAAATGATAAATAAACAAAACAGCCATACTTTGTTTTTCTTCGTTTCATTTGCTGAGTGTTTGTATTATCTTGAGCATCACTGTTTATCTTTATGAGTCCAGTGGAGTGGAGTGTCCTCTTTAAATTCCTTGAATTCTTTGATAAACATTTATGACAGTTTTTAAAAATCCTGTGTCCTGGGGCTTGTCTAGGCAGCTCTCCTCAGAGAACATGTCTGTAGGGCTAGTGGGTTAATGGAAGACAAGCCATCTTGGTCATCTCGTGTTCTTTTGGGTTCTGTGATTTGGCCTGGGCTTGTGGACTTCCTTTGGTTGTGTTTGATGTGATTCTGGCTTTCTTCAGATCAGGCCGGGGCAGGACCTGCTGGTGGATAAGCTGTTCAACTAGAGCAGGCCTGTGGGTGCAGAGATGGCAGACAGCCCCAGCAGTTAGAACAGGAGAGGGAAGGAATGTCTCACCAGTCGAAGGAGACTCGAGCAAAGCACATTTGAAGGCCACTGGACCTAGGCCTGTGGGTTTGGAGATGACCACAGGCAGGGTGAGGATGTGAAGGGTGGACGGGAAAGGGCAGAATTGACTCACCAAGCAAAGCCAATTCCTGAGCAAGAGGGCCGGCAGTCTGTGGGATTGGAACTACTGTACTTTCTGAGACAGCATCTCATGTAGCCCAGGCTGGCCTTAAACTAGTTATATATCCAAGACTGGACTCAAATGCTTAATCCCCTGTCTCTACTTCCCAAGTGCTGAAATTACAGGTGTGTACTACCACACCCTGCGTGACTACCTTACATTAAAGTTAAACTTGTCGCTGTCCAAAAACAGTGAGAGAAACAGCCAAGAGACTTCTCCTTTGGCAGTGCTAACGGGTACTTAAAAAAACGTAATCTAATAATGTCACAGAGATTCCAGTCCAGCAGTTTTAACATTGTGTTAAATATTAAGATTTATGTTAATGCTTACATTAAATATTAGTATTGCTGGGCTAAATGACATCAGACCTGAGAAAGCACACACAAATACAAAAGGTAGTTATTAGATGACTTAAGTATAAGAATAACATTTTTGAGGCTGATGGGAAGACAGCCACCCCCACCTGATGCAATTCCGATCGGACAGGGACTAGCCAGCTGGTGGGTCCTCAAGGCCCTGGCTGCCGGGAAGACATCCAGGGCCCTGCCCAGTACCTTGTGTTGCCGGGCAGGTGGGCCTTATCATGATAAGGAAATATGTGTTGGGGAAATGGGAGCGATAAGGGAAGTGGAATGGTTCCTGCGCTGTGGAAAGATGCAGAAAGGAAGAAACGAAGATGGTGAAGAGTGGGCAGATGTTGGTGGCCTGCTTGTCACGGGGGCAATGGTGATGTCCAGGCCGGGCTGCTGCCAAGGGTCATGTCTGGATCCCTGGCCCTACTGTAGCCTGGGTCTGTGTTGATGTCCATGGCTCCTGCTGCCCTCCAGTGCCACACTGACTCCAGTGGGCTGGGCCGCTTCTTGGAGCAGTGTTTGGGCTACGCTGCCACTGGGACTGTGCCGATCTGGGCAGCCTTTGCTGCCACCTGGGGCCATGGTGACAACCAGGCCTAGGCTGCTGCTGAGGACCATGTCTGGGTCCTTGGTCCTACCACAACTGAGTTCTACGTTGATGTTCATGGCTCATGTTCACCAAAGGCCACATGAAGCCTGGGGTCTGGGCCCCAACCTGTGGCTTTGTTGGTGTCCAGGGGCCATGCTGCTGCCAGAGTCATCCTGATCTGAGTGGCCAGGGGCTACTACTTGGAGCTAGCATGTCGACCAGGCTGAGCTGCTGCCTGGGGCCATGTCTGGGTCCGTGACCCAGCTGCAGCTGATATTTGTGTTAAAGTCTGTGGCCCAGGTTGCCACTAGGGCCCACACAGAGGCCTGGGATCTGGGCTAAAGTCTATGACTTGGTTGGAGTCTGGGGGCCATGCAGGGGTCATACAAATATGGGTGGCCTGTACTGCCACCCGGTGTCATCCAGGCCCAGGCTGCTGCAGAGAGCCATGTCTGAGTCCGTGGTCCTATAGTGGCCAGGGTCCGGATTAATGTATGTAGCTCCTGTTGCCACCGAGGGCCGTAAGGATGCCTAGGGTCAGATCAGCCACCTGAATCTAGGTTGGTGTCTGGGAGCCAGGATACATGCAGAATTGAGTGACCTTGCTGCTGCTACTCAATGTCATGGTGATGTCCAGGCCGGAACTGCAGCTGAGGGCCATGCCAGGGTCCATCATCTGTGCTGATGTCCGATGCTCCTGTTACCATCAAGGGCTGTGCAGACACCCAAAACTGAGGGTCATGTTGGTGTCTCAGGGCCATACTGCCACTGGGGCAGTGGTGATATCCAGACCCAGCTGCTGCCGAGGATCATGTCTGTGGTGAAGTATGGGTCCTGTTTGCCACCAACGTTCACATAACAGCCCAGGGTTAGAACTGCAACCTGAGGCCTTGATGGTGTCTGGTGGTCATGTGGCTGCCAGAACCATTCCCATCTGAGTGGCCATTCCTTCCACCCAGAGCCAGGATGTTGTCCAGGCCCAAGCTGCTATGAGTGCCATGTCTGGGTCCGTGGTCTGTAGCATGAATCTTAAAGGTACTTATTAATAAAATCAAACCTGAGGCCAGTTATTGGGGTGAATGCTGGAAGATCAGAGAAGCAGAACAAGCCACAGCTACCTCATCTCGCCAGTTCCTCAGCTGATCCTGTTTCCTCAGACTGGAAGCCTCTGAGTCCTTATCCAAATGAATCTCAGCTGAACTGCTTCTCGAAAGCCTGAATGCTTAACCAGCTAAAAGCTTCTAGTTTCTGGTCTTCACGCCTTATATACCTTTCTTCTTTCTGCCATCACTCCCTGGGATTAAAGGTTCACTTTCTAGGATTAAAGGTGTGACTCACCATGCTTGTCTGTATCCTTGAACACACAGAGATCCAGGGAGATCTCTGCCTCTGGAATGCTAGGATTAAAGGTGTGTGTTACCACTGCCTATCCTCTATGTTTAATATTGTGGCTGTTCTGTTCTCTGACCCCAGATAAGTTTATTAGCGTGCACAATATTTCGGGGAACACAATACCACCACAGTGGTCCAGCTGCAGCTGCGGTCTATGTTGATGTCTGTGGCCTGTGCCACCTCAGGAGGCCTTAGGAACCATGTGAGATGAAATCAGAGGGCCATGCTGAGCCTGCCCCACCCTTTACTATTTCTGGGAAAGCTGGCCTTGCCTCTTCCTGGACACTATAGCAAGAGTGCTGACCCCTGCACTCGGGAGAGATGGCCCCCACCCCCCACTACAAGGTGAACGGACCCTGAGAGCATGCATTTAGGGGAGCTAACTCCACTCCCTCACCTAAGGTGGGTGGCCCCAGTGGTCCAGACTGACCAGCTCGGCTACCACCCAGGCCCACAGCCAGGCCTTGGGTTAGCCCACCCTAACATCTACCCCATCTAGGACCTGCAGGAGCTCGTGAAGGGACTGGTCCCATGGAATGATACCCACAGATTTCCGTGAATCAGGGTGGCCTCGGAATATCCCAGAGGAGTTCTGGTGAGGATCCAGTGATGATGGTGTACCAGAAACCAGAGGCCTTAAACCAGACCAATGACTCATTGCAATGAACATTTGCTAGTAAAGCTGATTGGACAAAAGGGTATACAATGTGACACACCATTCCCAGTACCACCAGGGCAAGTGAAGAGGCGCTGGAGAGGCGGGAAAGAAGAAGAATTGAAGAGGTGTTTGTTTTGTTTTGTTTTATTTTTGTTTGTTAACTTGCTTTGTTTTGTTCTGGGTTGATTTTTTTTAACTTTATATTGGGGGGCACTGAGGGGGAGGATTTGGGGGATTAGGAGGTGAGTGGAATTGGAATTGGGGTGCATGATGTGAAATTCCCACAGACTCAATAAAGAAATTATGTTTTTTTAAAAAAAGAATAGCATTTTCATAAATATTATTCATTTTGTTTACTCAAAATTTGTATAGGGACCAGTTGGAGATGTAACTTAATGATAGCATACTTAACCACTATTTGTGAAGTCCCAGGTTCAATCCCCATAGAAGGGGTGAGGAGCCCAGCATGGTGATGGACTCCTGTAATCCCAACACTTGGTGGGGAAGCAGAAGTTCAAGGTAAGGTTGGGCTGAGTGAGGCCTGTCTCAAAACGGGAGGAAGGGATGTTTGGGATGTAGCTCAGCTAGAAGAGTGCCTGTCTAGCAACTTGAAGTGTTGAGTTTGACCCCAGCACCGCATAAAGCCGTGGCACATGCCTGTAACCCCAGCACCTGGGAAATGAAGGCAGGAGAATCAGGAGTTCAAGGCCATCCTTGCCTACACAGTGAGTTTTAGTCCATCTTGGGATACATGAAAACTTGTCTCAAAAAAGAAAAACAGCCACTCCCAGGAACATAACAACTGTTATCTACAGTATTTTAAGCACAGGAGACTGATGAAGTAGTTGCTAACCCTAGTCCTATGACTTCCAAGATGTCACTAAAGGATTGCCATCAAGTATTAGGAAGTGACGTAAGTGATGGGTGGCATGTACAGACTTTGCCATTTAATGTGTTTCTATAAGCCAAATGGGACTGTGGGCTGTGATGCTCCTTGGCCCCACTAAACCTAGAAGATAGCTTCCGTTTCCCCTTTTACCCCGCATCCAGTAGCAGAGAGTGTCAACTCTACAGTCAAAAGTCCCCTCTCAACAGCCTCCATTCCCACCACTGCCAAACCCACCGTCCATTCTCAACCGGGGGACCATGTTCTCCACAAGAATTCTGTCCAGAGGAATCCTCCACAAGGATTTCTGTCTAAAAATGAAAATCAGGTCATATAATTCTCCTGCTCTAACTGCCCCCCATCACTTTTTCCTGGACCTGATACTTACCTTCTGTTTCTTTCTTTTTTTTTTTTTTTTTTTCCGAGACAGGGTTTCTCTGTGTAGCTTTGCGCCTTTCCTGGAACTCACTTGGTAGCCCAGGCTGGCCTCGAACTCACAGAGATCCACCTGCCTCTGCCTCCCGAGTGCTGGGATTAAAGGCGTGCGCCACCAACGCCCAGCCCTTCTGTTTCTTAATCCTCCCTCATCAGCCACACTGCCTCCATGCCTGCTTGTCACTTCCAGCTTCCCCAGGGCCCTGAACTTCCTGTTTCCCCAGTTTAGGATACACGTCCCTTGAGTCTTCAAACCTGTTTCTTTCTATATCTATTTATTTATGAAGGTATGTGTATGTGTTTGGGTATGTGCACATGAGTGCAGGTGCCTGCAGAGGCCAGAGGCCTTGAAACTCCCTAGAGCTAGAGTTACAGGCAGTTGTGAGCTGCCCGATGTGGCTCCTAGGGATCGAACCCAGGTCTCCTGAGCCATCATCTCTCTGGTGCTGACTCTTTAAATTGTTTAGATTTCCAATTAAAAGCACAGAGATGTTCCCCAAACCCTCTGTGAAGGAGCCTCCCACCTCGGTATCCCCGCCTTCTGCGGTCTTTCTTATTCTTTATTCTTGTTTTTCCTCTCCGGAAGGTGAGCTGTCAGGAACAGGGTCTTTGTCTTGTTCTCCGTTACATCCTAGGATCATGTGTAAGGCAAAAGGTATTTACAAGATGTTCGTAGAACATAAAAATGGTCGGAACCCCAAGGCAAGGAGGTCTCATCAGGCTCCAGAAGGGAAAAGTGGGGACTCGATTGATCCCGTTCCTGCCCAGGACACCAACTGCATGTGCCTCCACCCAGGGCAGGGCTGGTGGACTTTAGAGTCCAGACTGGGTGGGGATTCTGCTTTGCCCTCTGTTTTGTTTTTTAGGAAGGTCCCTTTTCCTCTCCGGATCAGTTTTCTCAATTAGAACGGTGACTTAGATGAGACATAACCCTTCTTGGGGCCAGCTGTATAGTTTCGGAAGTTGCTGGAACCATCACAGTTTAATTGCCCCCAATATACTAGATCATGTTGCTTCTATCTCACACACCCACACCTTCCTTTCCCCAGCCTCCTTTTTCCGCACAGATGCCCTTTGACCTCTCTCCCTACACCTATCCCAGCACCCTCATTTGAGTCACCCTAGAACAGGTAGGAAGGAGAGGATTTAGTTCTCCTTTAACTTAAAAAAAAATGCAAATCTTTAGAGAAGTCAAAAGAAAAGGAAAAGAAACATTTATTTTCTACCTATATTTCCCAGCATTACAGTTTTGTCATATTTTGCACTCTGTCTGTCTGTCTGCTTGTCTCTCTCCCCCTGCCTCCCTTCCCCTCCTCTTACACACACACACACACACACACACACACACACACTGACTCAACCTCTGTGTACCTGCAGTGCCCTACAACATATACACTTTTAAGCATATTAAATATTATTTAACAGCCCATAATCAAATTTCCTCTAGGTCAATTATAGAATCAGTTTGTAATTGGTATCCACTGTAATTGCCTTTTAATTTGGAATATTCTCTTGTTTTTTTTTACTACCTGGAAAATTTTGAAAAGTTTAGGCCACGTTTTCCTTTTCTGGCAAGTCTTGCTACATTGTCAAGATTGGCCTCATACAATCCTTCTGCCTCTGCCTCCCAGTGTGCTGTGATTACAGGTGATTGCCCCTGGGTCTGCCCTCTGGTATTTTATAGAATGCCCCACAGTTCCGATTTGCTTCATTATTGGATTCTGGAGAAGCATTTTTAAAAAGCAAGAGTATTCCACAAATGAAGTCATGCCTCCCACTGTACCCATAAGGCAGCCACCATGTCTATTTGTCCCATCATCGAAGGCACTTACATTCAGTCCCTTATTTTACATTAGTGTCCTCTGACCTTCTCCATACTGTAAACAGTTCTTAATAAGTTACGTGAAATTCATTTGATAGGATAAATATTTTGAGACCTTGTGAGCACTCTGTTCCCCAAAAGCCTTCCACTGAATCAGTTGTTGTACTGGACACTGTAAAATGGTGATTTTTCCATCCCAAATCCATCATTCTTGTACATCTGCTAGCTACACTTGTCTTTCATAAGGGTACACTTTCTCTTGTATACTCTTTCCATTCTCTCTCTCTCTTTCTCTCTCTCTCTCTCTCTCTCTCTCTCTCTCTCTCTCTCTCTCATCACTGTGTATTCACGGGCACACTTGAAAATGCTCTGCTGTCATACATCCTTTAAAAAGTCAGTGTTTTGCAACCCAGTGCTATTCAAACTCAGGACATGGGTCAGCACCCATGGCACTGCCTGAAAGCTGCTTAGAAAAGTAAAATTCTCAGTGGCCACCCAATCATTCAACAGAATCTCAGTGTATAAGGGGTGAGATCCAGGAACCCACACTGCAACTAACAGTTACCCATCTGGGACATTCACTCTTACTTTAATTCCCCTTTCTCTCTCCTAAATCTCACCTCCCTTTCCCTCTGCTCTTCTCCACCATCCCTTCCTCCTTCTCATCTTTCCTCTTACCTTTTTCCTCTCTAGAGCAGTGGTTCTCAATCTACAGGTCACGACCACTTTGGGGGTTGAATGACCCTTTCATAGGGGTTGCCTAAGACCATAGGAAACATGGATGTTTACATTATGATTCATAACAGTAGCAAAATTACAGTTAGGAAGTAGCAATGAAAATTGTTTTATGGTTGGGGGTCACCACAATAAGAGGAACTGTATTAAAAGGTCGCAGCATTAGGAAGGTTGAGATCCACTGCTCTAGGGTGATCACAGTACTGGACAGTAAGCCCAGAGCCTAGTGTTTACTAGCTAGGCAAGCATTTACATTTAAGCTATATTCCCCCAAGACTTCTTACTACTTTGAGACTAGGTCTCACTTGCCTAAGCTGGCCTTGATTTTACACTGGAGCTCTGGCTGGCTTTGAACTTGTAATTTCCCTGCCTTAGCCTTCTAAGTAGCTGGGACTATAGACCTGTGTCATCAGCCCCACCAAACATTATTCTTGGGGCAGAGGGTGTCTGTAAGTGCATTTATCTATTACATAATTATGGTGGTTGAAAGAAAATGGTCACCATAGGGAGTGGCACTATTAGGAGGTGTGACTTTGTTGGAGGAAGTGTGTCACTGTGGGGATGGGCTTTGAGATCTCCTTTCCTCAAGCTATGCTCAGTGTGGTACACAGTTGCCTCTGCTGACTGTGGATCAAGATGTAGAACTCTCAGCTCCTTCTCCAGCACCATGTCTGCCTACACACTGCCATGTTTCCTGCCAAGATGATAACGGATTAAACCTCTGAAACTGTAAGCCAGCCCCTATTAAATGTTTTTCTTTATAAGAGTTCCCTTGGTCATGATGTCTCTTCACAGCCATCGAAACCCTAACTAAGAAAATGAGCAACAGATTCAGCACAGAACATCCAGGAAACCCAGAAAGCTATGAAAGACAGAACCTAATATTGCTACTTTTCAAGTCCACTGGGCCTCGTCATGTGTTTTCTGCCTTTCTTTCCTCCACACAGGAGTAATATAAACTTAAGGTCCCCTAGAATTGCAAATTCCCCAGCTGACTTCCTTTCTCCATGCTGTGTATTTCCCATGCAGTCCAAGCCCTTCGCTCTGCTCTCCCTGAGTTAGAGGTCTACAGCTGCAGTCTCCACCATCTCTACAGAAAGGCGAGTATCTCAAATACTTCCAGTTCTCTGCCAATGTAAACAACTGCACCAGATAGCGAAGAATTCTCTGCCCATCCCTCCCTTTGCTTCCTGGCTGATCCCTCGGTTGACTGGAGCTGGAATTTGCTTCCGTGATGCAGGCAAGTAGTCATGGGATTCTACAGCGAGCAGAGTGGAGCTTGGGGACAACTTTTAAGCTGACTGCTTTGGGGGTGACCTTGAACATGTGCTTTGTCTCTGGCCGGCTTCCTGGACCACACACGTATAAGGGGCACTTAGATTTTGTGGCTGAAGTAATAGTGCGTGTAGCTCTGACTTCAGCAGCTTGAATCAAAGGGTGCGTACAGCATACACAGAAGAGATACCATTAAAGTAAGTATTGACTTGCGTTAGAGAAAATGTTAATTGCCCTGCTAGAACAAACTTATTCTCACACACACCTCTTAATTTACACGAAATGGTATGGTCTTCCTAAACCAGGTTGGGTTCCTTTCCATTTCAGGCATTTTCCCACTAGAGTTCCACCGGCTTTAGTTGTCTATTAATAGTGAACATGAGAGAGAGAGAGTTTATAGTGACAGGATGCCGTCTTTTTACCACCGAAACCCCTCCTAGACACGGAGTTTTGTTTCTGGTCATTTAAAAGCAAAAGATACAGTTTGTATTCATTTTAAACTTTAATCTTTGCAGACACACTGATTCCAATTTGTAAAATTAAAACCCATTGTCTATGAACACACATGTGTAATCCCATTGTTTATGAGCACACATGTGTAAAAACCATTGCTCAGAACTCAGATGTGCTCTCTCTTCCAAGTTCATGCAAAGACTAAAAGACTGGACTTTTATGGCACCAATTGGCAGCAAAGGGCGGCAAGTCCCTTTGCCTGGCAGACGAACTTTTGATTTCTTCACTTCCTCTCCCTTCTGCTTCGGTCCAGGAAAGTACTTTGGACCCACATTTTGCCCTGCATCTGTTCTTCCCGGCTGGCTCAGCAGGCAGGAAGGCTGCAGGAAGGTCTCCACTGTGGGGCT
>CABHPH010140618.1:9810-52912 GCA_902168325.1 Peromyscus nudipes
AAAAAAAAAAAAAAAAAAAAAACAGGTTCTATTTCTAACTGGATACTAGTCTTGCATCAGTGGCAGCATTTGTTACTAAATATGTAGGGCTCCTTGCCATATTTCATAGTAACTACTAGTAGGTTACCATTAAGTAGGTAAGTGATCATACTTAAAAGGCAGCATCTGGTAAAATAGTTAAGTCGCAGTCAGAACACTTGTAATGAGTGGCTCTACCATTAAAAGTCATTTTCTCATTTGTAAACTGCTGGGACTGATGTTCTCTAAAATCCTTTACAACTTTAAAGAATGGGATCCTCTAGAGTGTTACATATAAGATCTGGTTCTTCATTCCCTTACAGCATATATTCTGTGAAGAATGCATTACCTTATGGTTTAATAGAGAGAAAACATGTCCACTGTGCAGAACTGTGATTTCAGATCGTATAAACAAATGGAAAGATGGAGCCACTTCATCGCACCTGCAGATGTACTAAGTTGTACAAACTATTAAGGCAACAAAACACTAATTTTACCTGAATATGGTAACAATTGATAAAGGCATCATAATTGATTTCCAGGAGTAGAAAAAATGTTTCCAGATGGTTTCAGGGTATCACGAGACATGTTTGTAGTTCAATTTCTCAAAGATTAAGTTCAAGAGTCCTGCATTTTTAAAGTATATATTAAACTTAGTAAGTATCCAACATTTATTCCACTTATTTGACAGATAATTGCAGTGTTAAATTGGAAATGGGTTTTCTTGTCAATAATACCAAAACAGCAATTAGAAACTAGAACTAGCCATTTTAAAGGGGTGCAGGTACTGTTTCCTGACATGGTTTTCAGAATAAAGATTTTGCATAATATTTTAAGATACATAGTATCTGAAACAATTTTCTTCATCAGATTTTTATAATCCCCATTCTAAAAATGCTTAAATTTTTCATAAAATTGTATTTTTAAATGAAAGTTCTAAATGCTATATTTTACCTATAACAATCAATTTTCTAAGTGAAGATTTATTGAGGATGATATATTTTAATACTGTATTATGTGCTATGACTAGTAGTGAGAATAAATGACTTAGATCATTCACCTTGTGGACCTCGTATGTGCTTCTTGCCATCACCTGCACTATTCACGGTCTTGTGTCATACCATGTAATAGCTTGAAATAACTATTCAAATGATTTGCATACGGGCGGGAGATGTAGCTTGGAAGTTTTACAATCACCATTAGCTGGGATATAAAGGCTTGCACTCAAGGGGTGTGGTAGAGCTGCTCAGTGTACACTCTGTCCTGGCTGAATTCTACATTGAGGAGAAGGGGGAAACAGGAGCCTGCACTCAAGGGAAGCTATAAAGACTGAGTAGCATGGCTAGTTGTCTCCAGTTGATTTCTGCATGGTAGAAGAGGGAATGAGGCACTTTCTCTTTGCTAGTGTTTCCTCTGAAGAATTTGAAATCTAATAGGTCTAAAGGGCTGCTACTGCTAAGTTAAGGGGTAGACCCATTTGTCTTCAGTAACAAGGAAATGAGTGGGAAGCAGTTGAGAAGAGGAAGAACACAAACCTGTATTATTAAGACAGGTATTAAGCACGGCCTGGTACAGTGGTTCTCACTGTCATGGTAAGCCTGTGGGAGGCGCACTAGGCCATGAAGTCAGCATGCTATAAGCAATGCTGCAGTACTGGAAATTAGCATGGATGGGAAACTTATCCAAGATCCTAACACAAATTCATGTTACATCTGAACACACAGTATTTGATGTAGGGTTCTTAAATCTGTGAGTTTTCTAGAAGTGTAGCTATCCTAGAGGCATTGGATACCCTTCTCTCCTTCCCTCCTCAACAGGGTCAGTCTCTGTAGTTCACCGTGCCCTGGAACCCAGACAGGCTTGAACTTGCACAATCCTCTGGCCTCAACCTTCCAGATGCTGGGATTTGGAATGAGCAACAGCTTGGATTTCTATGTCAGCGGAAACTACCACTTTCTTCCTCTAGTGTATATGCATGAAGCCACCATTTTTTCAGTGCTTAAGTGACACTCTGGAAACTGTGTACTGCACAACCTAATAAAGACATGTTAATATATGCTAAAGTATTATAGATTGATTGTAAAGTATCAATGATTTTCACTTGTGGATAGTATGGCAGTATAAATTATTTCTTAAGATACAATTCACTGCCAGGTGGTAGTAGCACACACCTTTAGTGAGTTCAGGGCCAGCCTGGTCTACAGAGTTCCATGACAGCCAGGGCTACACAGAGAAACCATGTCTCAAAAAACAAACACAAACAAAAGACAGGCTAAAATGGGGTAGTTCTCAGCAGTTAAGCATATGTACTTCTCTTCCAGAGGACCAGAGTTCAGCTCCCAGACCCACATCAGGTGCCTCACAACTGCCTTTAACTCTAGCTGTAGTGCTCCAGCACCTTTAGCCTCTGCAGTCTTGCATGCACACACACCATAGTTAGAAGGAATAAAAATAAATCTTAAAGACAGGGTAACCAGCACATGGATTAACAGGGCGAGTGACCAATGCTCTAGATGAAAGCATGCCAGCACAGCTACTACCTGTACTGACAAAGGTACGGGAAAAATGGAATCCACTCCCACTGTGTAATGCCACATCCTGTTTTTTTAAATTGAGTATTCAGTCACAGTATATAGAAGCTTACCTATTGAGAATCACTGCCAAGTACTTGAACAAGTTTACTTGGCATTCAATCATCTTCCTGGCTTTGTGGTGACAACTCCTTTGTGAGACAACACCTGCATGTTGTCCTCTGACCTCCACATACACGTAGTGATGCATGTACATACACAATAGACTTTTTTTTAAATTGAAAACACACACCTTTAATAGCAGGACTCAGGAGGCAGAGGCAGGCAGATCTCTGAGTTCAAGGCTAGCCTACTCAGCATATTAAGTTCCTGATGACACAGGACTATATAAAGAAATCTTGTCTCAAAACAAAACCCAGAAAATGTAATAAGGTTATGACACTCATCAGTAATGAACTGAAACGTTTCTCTTGCTTCTAACTTTTTGCTTTCACCTCAAAGGAAGGGAATTAATTCTGTGAATTCAGATCATACCCTCCAAACAATTACTGTACCAGCATTAAGAAATGCTGCTAAGGGCTAGAGCAATGGCTTAGCTGTTAAGAACACTAACTGCTCTTCCAGAGGACCTGAGTTTGATTCCCAGCACTCACATGGCAGTCAACAACCATCTGTAACTCCAGTTCCAGGGGATCTGATGCCTTCTTCTGGCCTTTCTGGACACTGCACACATGATGCACATATACACACAAGCAAAATACCATACACATAAAAAATAAATGTACAAAAAAGAGAGAGATGCCACCATGGATTGGGACTATGGTTCTATGCTAGAGGGTTTTTTGTTGTTGTTGTTGTTTTTTGGAGGGGTTCTTTGTGTAGCACTGGCTGTCCTGGAACTCACTCTGTAGACCAGGTTGGCCTCAAACTCAGATCTGCTTGCCTCTGCCTCCCAAAATGCTGGGACTAAAGGTATGTGCCACCACACCCAGCAAGAGCTTTTTAGCTTTTAAGATTTGTGATGGTTGTGATGAACAGCTACCATGTGGGTACTAGAAATCAAACCCCTGACCTATCGAAGGCACAGCAAGTGCTTTGTAACTGTGGAGCCATCTCTCCACCCCAACATTAGAGGTCTTATCTACCCCAGCACCAAAGAGAGTGAGAGATACTACCATATTTTAAAAACTGGTAACTTCTGGGCTGGCAAGGTTACTCAGTAGATAGAGGTGCTTGCCGCCAAACCCAATGAACTGATTTCAATCTCTGGGACCCACATGGTGGAAGGAGAGAACTGACTTACATATTGTCCTCTGACCTTCAGGTGCATGCAGTGGCCTGTGCAAGCCCACAAGCCTATGTGTAGTAACTTTTTTTAAATATAGTTTCAGCTGGAGAACTTCTGTGTACCGTAGTGTGATATAACGGCCTCAGAGATGGTAAGTTACCACCCAAAGTGGCTATCATACACTAGATATGACATTTGCTAAATTTAAGCACTACATTATTTTGTGCATGAATATTATATTATCAAAGGTAGCTATAAGGTGTAGTTAAGCAAACTGTTGATCATTAATATACAAGAAAGTATTCCCATGATTTTTATGTGGAGCTAGATTCCACATAGCTTGTTGCATGAGTATTTTTAAAAGCAAACAATTCAAGTACACTCAAAATAACAAAGATGTTTAACATTTACTACATAAAGTCAACACTGAAATTTGTTATATATTTAAATAGCTCTAATTTCTCACGAGAAAATTTTATAACTAATTGTTTCATATAAAAGTAGTTTATTAAATATGAGAACATGAACATATCTAACATGTTAATGAAAAAAATTGTACATCTGTTATGTATACTATAGTAAATATGTATACTAATTTTTCCTCTCAGGTAATAAAAAAAAATCACTTCTATTTTATGTTCATTCAAATTTTCATTTAATTTCTATTTACATTCATTCAATCTGAAATCAAATTTCTTAATACAGTAAACTAAATACAAGATGAAAAGCAGAAAAGGTGTTGCCCTCAGAGCACTCCTAATAAGGCAGCTAAAGAACTTATTTAATAGATGCAAAGCCAACTTGGGGTAGAAGCAAACACAGTTTAAAGAGCAAACACTGTCAGAAACCCATCTTTTAGATGCTTCTCCAGAGAACCCAGGGAAATAATACTTGTGCTGTAGTGTTGAGTCCCATGAGGAAAGTACTGTATTAACCAGCAATAGACCACAGGTCCTGTGTGACAAATGCCATGACTGTTTTGTCCAGCTAGCTAGTATCTGTTCCTACAGTACATGCAGATGTTTGGATATTGAATCTTTTGAGATACTAATCATTTTCAAAGCCTCAAAATCCATTCTTTATAAATTCAACATTTCTCATGAGAATAATCTTTGATCTAGCCCTTGTAAGCGAGGAAATATACAACTAACTGAACAGTTTTAAAAAGGTCCTATATTAATTATGATATCCAAGGCTCAAGATATTAATACTAAGGTATGTTTTGTTTATAGTTGTTACCTATAGTACAGAATGTTGAATTTATGGAGTCTCGCATACGCATCCTCCTTTCCCCAAATCTCAAACTATCTTCTAGTTCAAAAACAGTATGAAAAAAAAAAAATCCTTGAAGTTAAGATCATAAAAGGGGAAGAAATAACATAGTTTTCCTAAAGGTCTGGTTCAAGTTCAGTAATTAATACACTGTTAATCACAGCTGGTTTATAAATCCCAGTCTAGTTATTCTGTAACATTACAAACCTTATAAAACAAATTTAGTAAACTTCAGTTCAGTGAGTACATTTTAATTAAAAAACAGCATGTAGAAAATAAAAAAATATCCTGTAATAGCTGATTTTAAAGAAAATAATCAAGTAATAAAAGAAAAAGCACTTCATCTTTTTTATACACTTACCTGGTATAAGCATGAATGCTCTCTTAGAAACTCAAACTAGTATTGGCATATACTTTAAATTATGCTTCAGTTTTTACAAATAAATACAGAGTAGGCCATATTGCATAGGCGTGTGCTTTCTGTCTGTGACACTCCCGTGACACCTGACATGTTTTCACAGTCATAGTAGGGATATCCATTTATGAAACAATTTCTCAATAAACTTGCCACAGCGTGAGAAATCAATTTCACTTAATAAATGTTGTGATAGAAAAGCTATATATTTGTGTGGATGGAAGGTGTGTAATTAATGCTTTCTAGGCAAACAAGTTGCAGTATCTGCCACTATTGCTGGCAGTACTAATATGAAACCGTTTAACTATGGGGTGGTCACAGTGCACATATTACTAGCAACTAGGGCTGAGGAGGGATTGTTTGGTGTAAAAGTTTTACTGGAATTTGGCCAGGCAGTCAATGCTATAGTTAGTAAACACATTGGAAAAAGATATCAGAGTAGCACAAGCCATTTGCAGTCTGAAATGATTCCTATATGCATCACCATAGGTTATTTTTTTTTGGGGGGGGTGTCTTTTTTTTGAAGATACCACAAGTTGTCAAAGAACAAAGACCTTCACAATTTCTGCCCTTAATCATCACCGCAGCTCTTTATCTACTGCTGCAATTACAAAGTTCTCAAAAGGCAGCTGTCAGAGATCCAGGAGTGAGAACTGAGACGATAAAAAACTTCTGTCCAAAGATGGACTTTTATCAACTCTTTCATTTACTGCCACAATAGAAAGGCCGTATTTCCAACTGTCTTTTTTCTTCTTTTTTAGGACTTTTATATATTTCATATATGTGGGTATGTTGTCCGAATGCTATGCATACCAGAAGAGGGTATCTGATCCCATGAGACTGCCATTTGACAATTGTGAGCCACCATGTGGGTGCCAGGAATTGAACTTGCAACCTCTGGAAGAGTAGCCAGTATTCTTAACCGTTGAGCCATCTCTCCAGCCCCTCAAGGTTCTATTTTTGCTCACTATTAAAATTTCCTCCCATCTCACTTCAATTGCAATTTAAAGAAGCAAGGTCTTAGTCTCTCCTGACTCTGACGTGCATAAGGAATTTATGGCTTGGATCCTATGAAGAACACAGCAAGAGCATCTGCATAAAGAAACCCTAGGGCTGCAACTATACCAAATGAGCTGCACAGACTGGAGACATAAAGACCAACCAAGTGAAGTGACGAGACCAGCAGTGTGACCATCTACCTGGACCAGTATGCACTGAAGTATAGTTTATAAAGCTCAGCAGATAGGAAACCCTCTCACCAGCTAGTCATGGAAATGCTCCTTAAGGCAGGAAATATTTAAGAAAGGTAAAATTACCTTTATTTTTTATTCTTTGTACCTGTAAATCACTTATGTAGATTTTATTACAATTTCAAAAACAATGTCTGGTTAACATGTTTCCTAAATTAAGCCACTAAGTTTTCTTATTCACTATGGAAGACATTCATCAAAAGGCCATCAAATATTTTTACAATTAAAAATGTAGCCCCAGTATCAGAGGGAAAAAACACCATTTTTTTCTTTTAAACTCTGGAGGGAAAAATGTTAAGGAAGGTAAACAGCAAAAACAGTACAAAGTAAAACTGAAAACCTTACCAATGTGCTGAGAAGAGACAGACGAGGGTGGCCCCTCTTCCCTGCAGGTCTCTATCTCCCCTTGCTTATTTACTGCCCTAGTTACATACTTTAGCCTGACTCTCTTCTGTCCTTCCTTGGCCATGGACTTGACCCAAATACTGGGATAACAACAGGTGGCCATTTTTTCCCAGTGTAGTGCAGGCCCAGGACAAGGATGCAGTGTAGAACATTTAACTTCTGCCTGTCCCAAGGCTTGCAGTTAAGCCTAGCACACAGCAGTACTGCAAGTAGAAATGATTAAACGGACTTTTTTTTTTCTTCTAGTATTACAGACAGGTATTGCAGATAGGTTACTAAAACAAAACAAACAAACAAAAAAAAAAAACAAAACGAAAAACACCCCAGGTCCACCCCAAGCCCTCACAAGAGCCACAGCTGTGGTTAACAATGATTCATTTGCATTTTATTTCATCAAGAGAAGAAACAGAAGCTGGCTTTCTTCACACCAACCAATAATTTTGCATTTTAAAGTTTGGGATGTTTTCCATAATGAGCTGAATCAAAAATCTATTTGAAAAATATATATTTATATAAAAAAAAGATTCAGGTTGTTTGCACGTAAAACATCAATCGATAAGTTTCTTTTGTCTTTGATTCCGTGTTGCTGGAAAAAGTTTGACAAAGCTTGCATGCTAATTTGTCCTTAGTTGCAAGTATTACAGGCAATCTCATACTTTGCCTATGAAAGGATAACCCTTCTTTGACATCTCCAGGCTTCAACGGTGATTCAGAAGCAACATCCTACCCTTAATACTGTCGGTTTGGAGCCATCAACTTGAAAACCCTTGCTAATGCTGAGATGTTGCTTGACAGGAACCAGTCAATCGATGTGTCTGTGGGTTCCACAATACTATTTTGCTTGTTTTTTTTGTTTTGTTTTGTTTTGTTTTGTTTTTGTTTTTTTGTGGGTTTATTTTTTTTGCACCATTGATTGATTTTTTTAAAATCCATGTTTATTTTTTCCTCCATCCAAAGCAATCTAGGTTACTGTGCTGACTTTTTAAGTCTGCCATTTTGATTCTCATTTTATCTTGCAGGATGCTCACACATCCCTCCCCCGATTTTTGTTTTCTTTTTGCATCAATTAAAGCATTGTTTCGTCATAGATTCATACGCAGGTGCTCTGGCCGTTTGGAGATCATAGGAAAAGCTTGTTTTTTGTATGGCCCAGAGTTCGGCTGTCGGATTGGAAGTGGTGCTGACGCCTCCCCGCTCATTGTCACATCCATCTGCTCTATCCCACTTGTTTCCATCGGGTACTCCACAGGTGTCTGAGAATTTGCCGTGCTGGCTGAAGCACCTCGTCCCCAGAAATCCCCAGGAGAAAATTTGACTGGGCTTTAAGACAAAGAAGAGCTATCACTCATTTGTCTCAAGGATCATCTTAACAGGAACTATTGCCCTCATGTTTAAAGGTGGGGTGATGTGACTTTATTTTCATGTAGACTGTCACAAAGGCAAAGGCTGAGTATCTTTCCCCTAGACTAATAGCTAGTATGTCCTCTGCACTTGACCCCTAGAGCCCCTAATGACATACTGTTAAATCCTTTTACTTTCCCTCTTAGAACAACTTCCCAATGCACTGAAAATAAAGTACTTTCCCACACCTGCCATTTTCCTCACTTACCACACTCCAGGAACTCCGACTTCTTATTTCCAAGAAAAAGCATGTTTCCCCAGGGGTTTTGTACTGGCTGCTCTTCTCCCTGCAATACTTCAGTAACTTCTTTTCTTTGCATAGCTAGCTTTCTCCTTATTCCTAGAAGTTACTTCACCAGGGCGGCCATGCTGACCACAGTTAATGGAAGGCTCCTCATTTTTCTTTGCTTTCTACTACTGCCTTTTTTTTAAACGTGCACACATGTGCACAGGTACACTTGGCATAATTTGGTAGGTACATACATTTGTGTATATTTCTATCTTGGTTTATTATGACCCCTGCTTGATTCATCAGAAAGGAACAATTCTATATTATATATAACACATATATATTCACATGCAGCACATATGAAATGTTGATAAATACATAAAGAGGACATTTATTATGGATAAACTATATGATGTGTATCCTTTAAATATAAAATATAGATGTGCTTACATTAGGCAAAATATGACAGACTTTTTATTTATGTAACTTATATGCATTTCTTTTTTTGTTTTTTTCGAGACAGGGTTTCTCTGTGTTGTTTTGGTGCCTGTCCTGGATCTCGCTCTGTAGACTAGGCTGGCCTCGAACTCAGAGATCCGTCTGGTTCTATCTCCTGAGTGCTGGGATTAAAGGCGTGCGCCACCACTGCCTGGCGCATTTCTTAAGCTATATTCTTCTAGGCTTCAAAAAATGTTTTCCTCGCAAGCACAAGGCCCTCAATGTAATACTCTGAACCTATGTAAGAAAAAGTGGGTATTGTGGTGCATGGCTGTAATCCCAGCAATGGAGGAGACAAACAGGTTTTCTGGGTCTCCCTGGCCAGTCTGCATAACTAACATACTAGACAAGTTTGAGGCCAGTGAGAGAGGTGGAAACTGCCTGAGGAGCACCACCCAAGGCTGTCTTCTGTATGCACCTGCACCTGCACCTGAACACGCACACAAGGACATCAACACCAGAAGAGCGTAGGGAGTGAAATACCTGACAGGCGTTCGTGGGCTACCAATGAATCTTCGAGGTGATCGGATTTTTGGTTCAAAGGAAAACTTTTCTTTCACACTTTCAAGTACAGATGGAGCCACATATGTAAAACCCTGAAAAACAGAAACAGTGTACTACAGGGTGACATTCTGTCATACACATCAAGAAAATGGCTTTTTAGTCTGACACGCCAACACAATGATGTATAACTAAAATCTACAATGTGTATATTCTTCCAAATCCATGATCTCACTTTTATACCTTCTGAGTTTTGTAAGACAGGGTCTGTGTACCATTGGTTGACCTGGAACTCACTCTGCAGACCAGGCTGGCCGCAAATGCACAGAGATCCACCTGCCTCTGCCTCTTGAGTGCTGGGATTAAAGGTGTGTGCCACCACAGCCAACATTTTTATACTTTTTAAAGCCTCATATGCTAGCTAACAAAATTTTACCCAATCGTTAGCAGTAGGGGGGAAAAAACCCAACAGGAAAAATGTAGCTTGCATATTAAAATGTTGACTATAAACATAAATTGGTACACTGTCAGCCACACATTGTTTATACACACACACACACACACACACATACACACACACCACACACACACACACACACACACCCATATTTATAAAATGTGCTAGGATTAATACTTCCAAAACAGTTCCTCATAACTAAGCCAAAGTAAAATTTGAGTTCTCTTACTTAGCATGTGTGACTTTTCCACTTTCTCATTAGTAATTGTATAGAATTTTAAAAATTCTGTATATGCATATATGTCTGTATGTAGGTATGTGCATGTGAGTACAGATGCCTGAGGACATGAGGTATCAGATCCTTTGAGACTTCATTACATGCAGTTGTGAGCCATCTAACATAGATGCTGGGAGCTAAACTCTGGTTCCTCTGAAAAGAGTGTGACACACTATTAATCACTGAGCCATAGATGATTTGTTTTTTTTTTTGTTTGTTTTGGTTTGGTTTTTTTTTGGTGACCAGTGCCAACATTATGACAGTCTTCTTGTACAGGGCACAGATTCTGCTGTATTAGTTTCAGATTAGGTTGAACCTTGCTGTTAAATTCCGGTTTGCTGCTTCATGTTCCTTGGTTCAGCCACTGGTCCTACTGCCTACCTGCTTTCCTGCTCATTCTTAGCTGAGTGAGCGTTATGTATTACAGTAAACAAGGCTCGGCAGGCTCTGGGTGGAGCCCTAAGAGGAAGGTGTAGTTCTCCACTGTATCCTTGCAATTCAGAGGCCATTCCTCTGTATATTCTGGTGGGCTAAAGACAAAGTTGCATCTTATTCAATTTTTCAATTTCAATTTTTTTTTCCTTCTTTCGAGACAGGGTTTCTCTGTGTTGTTTTGGTGCCTGTCCTGAATCTCGCTCTGTAGACCAGGCTGGCCTCAAACTCACAGAGATCCGCCTGGCTCTGCCTCCTGAGTGCTGGGATCAAAAGTGTGCACCACCACTGTCCAATCAAATTTCCATTAATTTTTAATGAGATCTCATCATACATTAAATATCTGTTAAACTTGAGGTTGTTAGAACTGAAATAAATATACAGGTAAATGGGATCTTAATGGGTTTATTTTTGGCTGTTAAGTATATGCTCTCAGGTGAGCTATGCCCATCACTACTTTTAGATTAATTTCTAAAGAGACTTTAGACTAGAGATAAAGCACACAGACAACTCTTCAATGAAAACTAATACGTTTATTATAAAAAATGAATCAATGTTTTGCTATCAAATATTAATAATTAACATTACAAATCCCCTGCAGAGTCAGGGTAATAGTAACCATAATTTTTTTGTTCTTGTTTTTTTGAAACAGGGTTTGAAACAGGGTATCTCTGTGTAGTCATCTGACTTGGAACTCAGTCTGTAGACCAGGCTGGTCTTGAACTCAGAGACCCACCTGCCTCTGCCTCAGGAGTGCTGGGATTAAAGGCGTGTGCTACCACCACCCGGCAATATCCGTAATTTATGGTAAGTGTTTTGGGAATGAAAGAGTTCTACTCTGACTAGTTTTTGTTTGTGATGCTAAGCCAAAAATCATTTCAAATCACTAGCACTCAACCAAACATGAATCACTCCACAGAATCAAATATTCTTACTGTAATTTCTAAAATGGAATGTTAGATTATGAGAGCCATTTTGTAGGGACCAGTAAGTTACCAAGAAAATGGCTTAAAAGCAAAGTCACCCAGGTTTCCCACATGAACTTCTCATTGATCATCCTCCATACTTAAATTTCCTATGGCTGCTTGGAAACTTTGCACTTACCAGAAAGACCTGGTTGGCACTTTCACTGAGAGTTGAGTCATCCGGGCTGTCAACAGGTGTCTGACGTGTAAACTTTGAATCAAACTGACTTACATCCTCTTCAGATTGCTTTATAAGAACAAAATTATTAAAAAATGGTGAACAGTCTATATTACTTCTATCAATCAAAGGTGCACAGAATAATCTTAGGAGCCACAGATAAGGAAACAAAATGTAGGGAGAAAGGGTGCCAATCATTTTTTATTTTTATTGTTTATAATATGCAGGTGCTTTGGCTGTATGTATATCTGCACATCACATGTGAGCCCGGTACCCACAGAGGCCAGAAGAGGGTGTTGGATCCCCTAGAACTGCAGTTACAGATGGTTGTGAGCCACCATGTGGAAGCTGGGAATCTCTCCAGCCCCACAACATCATCTTTTTGTGTGTGTTTGGTGCCTGAGTTCAAACCTAGGGCTTTATACTTGCTAGGCAAAGTAGCCAAAGCCTACATCTTCACATTTTATATATGAATTAAATAGATTTTAATATAAAACTATCCTGATTAAAATTCTGACTATCAATTTCCCCTTCATAACTCTTTAGTGTATGTATCTAGTCCAGTCAATAAATTCCTAGAGCCGGGCGTTGGTGGCGCACGCCTTTAATCCCAGCACTCGGGAGGCAGAGCCAGGCGGATCTCTGTGAGTTCGAGGCCAGCCTGGGCTACCAAGTGAGTTCCAGGAAAAGGCGCAAAGCTACACAGAGAAACCCTGTCTTGAAAAACCAAAAAAAAAAAAAAAAAATTCCTAGAAATAATTTGTTCTGTGGCCACTGGATGTCTACAGTAAGTCTGGATAACTACTGAAGACGAGTTCAAACAAATCACAGAGAGAAGATGATGCAGTTAGCAGCTCAGGATCTAGCTCAATGGTAAAGCATTTGCCTGGGCATATGCAATTCTCTGGTGTAAGCACCCCAGCACCAAACCCTCCCTAATCCAGAAAGTGTCCTGAATTCTTCTTGTGGATTATTTCACCCCTTATTATTCTAAAGAAGTAGTTTATTCTGAGTATATTTTCTTGTTAAAGAATAGTATCATCTAAGTTCTAACAACCAGATTCCTTTAATTTCTTTTCTTTCATGGTGTGTCTAGTCAGACTCATGGGACAAATATAGGAAATAAATATCAATTTAAAAATATGATTTAGCTGGGAGGTGGTGGCGCACACCTTTGATCCCAGCACTCGGGAGGCAGAGCTAAGCAGATCTCTGTGAGTTCGAGGCCAGCCCAAGCTACAAAGCGAGTTGCAGGGAAGGCTCTAAAGCTACACAGAGAAACCCTGTCTCGGAAAAAACCCCCAAAAAAAAAAAAAAAAAAAACCCCACGAAAAAAGGAAGCCAGAAGCCAGGTGGTAGTAGCACATGCCTTTAATCCCAGCTCTCAGGAGGCAGAGGTAGGCCTGGTTGATAGAGTGAGTTCCAGGACAGCCACAACTATACAGAGAAACCCTGTCTTAAAGAAACAAAGCACAAAACAAAACAAAAAATCAGAAAAATATTGCTAGAATGGATTGAAATATTAATATATTACAACATCTGAGGAGCCAGGCAGTGGTGGCACACACCTTTAATACCAGCATTCGGGAGGCAGAGCCAGGCGGATCTCTGTGAGTTCAAGGCCAGCCTGGGCTACAGAGTGAATTCCAGGAAAGGTGCAAAACTACACAGAGAAACCCTGTCTCAAAAAACATAAAACAAAAAAAAAACATCCTGAGTTCCTGGCACTAAAAAAGTTATAATTCAGGGGCTGGAGAGATGGCTCAGAGGTTAAGACCACTGGCTGTTCTTCCAGAGGTCTTGAGTTCAATTCCCAGCACCCACATGGTGGCTTACAACCATCTGTAATGAGATCTGGCTCCCTCTTCTGGCCTGCAGGGATACATGCAAACAGAACACTGTATACATAATAAAAGAAAAAAAAAAGTTATAATTCACTGCTTAATTTGGAAGATACTAAGAAACTATTTCATTATTTTGAAGAATAGTAAAAAGTCAAACATTTAGCCCGCCTTCATGGTATCAACTATACCAAGGTAACCAAACAATTGTTAGGTTTTTTTTTATGAAAAAATTCTGGCAATAAAGAATGAGTAAGAGAGCTGGGGGCTGGAGAAATGGCTCAGAGGTTAGGAGTACTGACTGCTCTTCCAGAGGTCCTGAGTTCAATTCCCAGCACCCACATGGTGGCTCACAACCATCCATAGTGAGATCTGGTGCCCTCTACTGTATACCTAATAAATAAATCTTTAAAAAAAAAAGAGAGAGCTGGGCGGTGGTGGCGCACGCCTTTAATCCCAGCACTCAGGAGGCAGAGGCAGGCGG
The DNA here is from genome assembly GCA_902168325.1 of Peromyscus nudipes. NCBI lineage: Eukaryota > Metazoa > Chordata > Mammalia > Rodentia > Cricetidae > Peromyscus > Peromyscus nudipes. The sequence continues at coordinate 24,253 of CABHPH010140618.1, forward strand.
ATCTCTGTGAGTTCGAGGCTAGCTTGGTGTATACAGTGAGTTCCAGGACAACCAGGGCTGTTACACAGAGAGACCTTGACTCAAAAAACAAAACAAAACAAAAGAATGAATAAGAGAATGAGGCCATTGTGTAAACTGAATGAGAACAGGGAACTGGACTGGGGTTTCTCACCTCAGTACTACTTACATTTGGGACTTGATTTAATTTTAATTTTTTATTTTATGTGTCTTTGTGTTTGCTTGCATGTGTGCCTGTGCATCACATGCACGCCTGGTGCCTGCAGAGGACAGAAGAGGGTGTAGGATCCCCTAGAACTTGAGTTACAGACAGCTGTGAGCCACCATATTAGTGCTGGGAGTGGAGAAGCCAGTACTCATTTTAACTGATGAGCCACCTCTCCTGTTTCTGGTAACTCTGTATTGTAGAGAGCTGCATGTGTGCTGTAGGAACTAGGAGCAGGGCCCTCCTGCAATACAATCAAAATGTTTCTAGACTTTGGTCCCAGGTTAAGAACTACTAACAGCCTAAGAGAAATAAAACTATAAGTTAGGCCTCCTTGCCAAAGCATATAACATCAAGAGTTCCATCTGTGGGGGGTGAACTGGGGGGAAGGGGGACGGGGACGACGACGACGACGAGGGAATCCGTGGATGATATGTAAAATTAAATTAAATTATAAAAGAAAAAAAAGAAAAAAAAAAACAGAGTTCCATCTGTATCAAATAAGTTCCTTAATCACCCAGTTTTGGGAAACAGATAACATAGGAAATGACACTATGGGTATAAAATTAGCAAAATTACAATGTAAGGAATTTGGGGGTTGAAAAATGGGTCGGCCATTAAGAGCACTGGCTACTCTTCCAAAACACCTGGGTTAGATTCCCATCATCCACATGGTGGCTCACAACCATCCCTAACTCCAATTTTAGGGGATCCAATGCCCTCTTCTGACCTTCGCAAGCATCAGGGATACACCCATCTACTACATATCACATGTATGCACCAAAATACTCATACATACAAAATGAAAATTAAAACAAACACATTTTTTTATTCTGAAGAATTCTACAGGACAGATGGCTCAGTTTCTTCAATAAATCTCCAGAAGAGATGAGAGGGGATATCTGTCTATTATAAGAGAACACCTAACAATGTACAGACTATGAATTCTTACTGAAAAACACAGGGAAAAAGGAAAATCAAAACAAACAAATGGTGAAATAGTCAACCTTTAGGTATGATGATGGCTTATTGTTTATGGGTTGGTTTTTTTTTTTAAAAAATACAAGATGACCTGGTCATTTCTGAAGTTGGGCAGTAGGTATCTGAGCTAATTATCCTCCTTATAATACAGACATTTTAAGGTTTATTTTATTTATGAGTATTTTCTGTGCATGTATGGCTGTGTACTATGTACATGTCCTTGTGCCCTTGGAGGTTGGAAGGTGATGGATCCCCTGGAAGTGCAGTTAAGGATGATTGTGAGTTATACTTATGGGTGCAAGGGCTAAAACTTGGGTCCTTTGCAAGAACAAGTCCTCTTAAGCAATGAGGCCATCTCTCCAGCCCTGTGTATGCTGACATTTTAAAGCAGGTCATCTTATACTCTGTGACCAAATAATAATCAGCCTCATTATCCTCTTCCTCCACCTATATCCTAAGAAATGGAGAAAGTATATTTTCTCAGGTTCTGAAGCAGAAGACAGAAGCTAAGTAAACACTAAGTTATTTAGCCACAGCTAAAGCATTTTTATAGACCAAACGATGTTCCCTCGTCCTTACATTCATGTTGACATTCAAACACCTGGTTCCTCAGAAACTTATCTTATTTGGAAAGGTTAGTGCAGATGTCATTAATAAAGACACTATCATACAGGAGAACACCACTATACCTGGTTTCTCTGAGATTTTTCTTATTTTAAAAAAATCACCAGCACTGAGGTGTCAGTGTAGAGTGGGAGGTCTTAGGTTCAACCCCTAGGACTGGAAAACAAGGGTTCTATCTCCCCTATCACATGCTTCCGTAGATACATACCAACAGAGGCTTAAAGGGAGGCTCCACCTTCCGAGCTAGAAGTTCTTCCCAGTTAATGTGTCTGAAAAATGGATGAGCCTAGAAAAGTCAAGGGGAATGACTGAAGTGATAGACCACTTTTTTGAAGTTACAAATCACAATGTAAGCTAAACATATATGGATACACACATATAACCATCACAAATTAGCAAAATTAGCATTATGTTTCTCCCAAACACCAAACATCTCAATTCCTACTTGGACTTCTCCAGCATCCCCAGGACCAGCTCCAAGACGAGAAGCAGCGTTTCTTTTCAGCAGCTTTAGGGAAGAAAAGAAGCACTGATGAAAATCCTAAATTACTCAAATTGATTTTATTTTCCTTTATAGAATGTGCTCCCTATTTGTGCTCAAGAAGATACAATTTATTAATACTAAATAATGTTTGAGAGCAAAAGAAAATCTTTTAAACATGTACTTTGCTTTAAAAAACTTGCAAGTCTTTTCTGTTTGGTATTTATGTATGACTCTAATCAAAATATACATTAAAGTATTAGATAAGGGAGGGCCTTATGAGGCCCCACCTTTCATGAAGGATCTATTGGCAGTTGATAGCTGCTGGGGGAAGGACAATCATTTGTCTTTGCGGGTATGGCCACTAGTATATTGCCCATGCTCAAGTAGATGACTCTATACCCATAGTTATACAGGCAACACTAACTGGACTGCATAGGTTATTAAAAAAAAGAAGGAAAGCATGAAATTGGGAGGGTAAGTGTTGGGGGCATTAGAGGAAGTTGAAGAAGAAGGATGGAGGTGAAACTATACACACATAAAATTATCAAAGAATAAATAAAAAAGTATTACTTATGAGCCGGGTGTACACTTTTAATCCCAGGATTCAGGAGACAGAAACAGGCAGATCTCTATTCTATGAGTTTGAATCCAGCCTGGTCTACATAGTGAGTCTCAAAAAACAAAACAAAAAAACCCCAAACAAACAACAACAGGCATTTGTGTGTGTGTGTGTGTGTGTGTGTGTGTGTGTGTGTCTGTGTCTGTACATGTGAACCAGATTCCTTCATTTTAAGCCTTGCTGAGGGGCTGCCATTTAGAAGGCCTACCTTTTTAAGCAGATCTCGAGCTTCTTGTGTGAGGTAGGGAGGCAAATTAAGTTTACATTTGAGGATTTTGTCAATTGTTTTCTTTCTATTCTCTCCAGTGAATGGAGGCTAAGGGTAGAAAAGAGCAGATAAATTAGCATATAAAAACAAATCTTAAGTAATATTATCTAGTTCCTGAATTACACACTGAGATAAGAAAACTGGTTCGGAGCCAGGAGTGGTGGTGGTGGTGGTGGTGGTGGTGGTGGTGGTGGTGGTGGTGGTGGTGCACGCCTTTAATCCCAGCACTCTGGAGGCAGAATGCTGATTTGCATGAATTTGAGGCCAGCCTGATCTATAGAAAGAGCTTCAGGACAGCCAGGGCTGTTACACAGAGAAACCATGTCTCAGGAAAAAATAAAGAAAAAAAAAAATGTTCAGAAACAGTTAACTCAGAGACTCGTGGCTTTAAGCAATGATACATAAGTAGCAATGCCCAGGAAGTCTGTGTAGTCAGTGAGGCATCTCATTTTATGTTCCCATTTGTCCCTCTGTATTTCATTAGATTGCCATGACATAAGCCAGTCAATTTTTACAATTTTTTTTAATTATGTGTACACGTGGTGTATGTGGGTTTGTGCATGTGTGTGTGGGTGCTCGTGAACACCAGAGGCATCAGATCCCCTGGAACGAGATATAGGAGGCTGTGGGGCACCTGAAGCGATGCTGGGAACTGAACTAAGGCAGACTTCACCCCCCGACCACTAAGCAATCTCTCCAGCCCTACACAGGTCATTCAAATAAAAATAGTTTTTAAAAGTATGGAATCCCAGGGCTGGAGAGATGGCCTAGCAGTTAAGAGCACTGGCTGCTCTTCCAGAGGACCCGGGTTCAATTTCCAAACCCATATAGTGGTTCACGGATGTCTGTAACCCCAGTTCCAAGGGACCTGACACCCTCACATAGACAAACATGCAGGCAAAACACAAATGTACATAAAATAAAAATAAGTCTTTAGGAAAAAAGTATGAATTCCACAAAATCATAAGCTACCATTAATGCTAAACCACTAATAAGAGCCTGGTGGCGGTGGCACACACTTTTAATCCCAGCACTCGGGAGGCAGAGGCAGGCGAATCTCTGTGAGTTCGAGGCCAGCCTGGTCTATGGAGGGAGTTCCAGAACAGCCAGGGCTACACAGAGAAACCCTGTCTCCAAAAACAAAACAAAACAAAAAACTACGGCTAACAAATCTTGAGGCTTTGAAAATAGCTCGACTAGGAACATGCTGTGAAAGCAGAGCAAGGCTCTCTCACTAGAATGTCTTAGTAACGCGTTCTTCAGCACAGACCATAAACATGCAGCTGTTAATGTGCACCTACTGCTCCAGTCAGCATGTCATACATTAATGCTCCCAAACTCCACCAATCCACAGCACGATTGTGGCCACTTCTCATCAGGATTTCAGGGGCCCTTAAATGAGAAAAATAACATGCCTTAAAATTTATCCACTTTTATATCATCTGAATAAAATTATTAAACTAAGAAAACTAAGATACTATTTTAAACCAGGTAAAAGTTAGATATTACCCCCAAACCAGTTACATTTCTTTTAACATGCAGCTCTCACATGTATTCTATTGTTCCACAAAATGTGTGTGTGACTGTTCCATCATGGATAGATTCTTTGCATAGTCCAAAGTCTGTTAGTTTCACATGACCTACAATGAAAGATCATAGCATGATTATTCTGAGATTCTCAAGTACACATAGTATTTGAACATAGCAAACAGCTAATTCCTCCTTCCATTTATCTCTTCCTTTCTAAAACTCTTCTTGAAGATGTCCAGAACTAGTGCCTTATCTACTCTGGGGTAGTAACTACTTAAAGATGGGGCAGTGCCAGTGACACAGGCAATGCAGAAAGGAGAAAATACAGAAAATAATGAAGCTGTCTGCCTAAAGCTCTGGCTTTCCCTATATGCAGAATTCTTTCCATCCCGAGAGAGCTTCTTTCAAAGTCTGCCTTAAGTAATATATACATACCCCTAATAACCATTCTGTATTTAAACAAAAATCACGGCATACTTCAACTGTACTGTTTCTTCACAGTGTACTTAAGAGTCCTTATAAACTCTTCAGTCTCAGAAAGTCATTTTATCGCTTACTATGCCAAATGCTATCAGTTAGCAGAACAAATTCAATTATTTACTGCCAGTGAAGGAAAAGAACTAAAATTTGCATCAGATAATCATTTCTGTTCCAGAAGGTGGAATTCCACCTTACACAAAGATCACTTCAGATAAGTTCCTCTCAGCTGTCATTTAATTAACAAGTGGCTCAACAACACCAATGGCCCTATTTTTCAAGGTTCCCTTCAGACAAAAGGCAATGGCTCATTTATTCAACTGTGAACATCTACATTCTGGTACAAAAGAAAAAACAGGGCTACATTTATCTTTTATTTTCTCATGTTTAAGATTTTATACGTATGAGTAATTTTGCCCACATATTTCAAGTGGAGCCAGATCTCATTACAGATGGTTGTGAGCCACCATGTGGTTGCTGGGAATTGAACTCAGGACCTCTGGAAGAGCAGCCAGTGCTCTTAACCTCTGAGCCATCTCTCCAGCCCTAGTTGGAACATTTATACAAGACCCTGACTTATATAAATTAGTATATTTCTTATATATTTCTGTCTAAGAGTTTGCATTGGTTAACTATCTCATGAGTCATCCTATGGAGACCTGAGGATCAGCAACCGTTGACAGCCTTGAAGATGCCTTGGTCTCCTAGTTTGCTGCTTGTGTAAAGTGCAGTCTTCCCAGTTCAGACTACAGCAGCAGAAATGGAGCTGCAGGCACATGCAGGTGCAGCCAACACTCTCTTTGCTATACCCACAGCTGTATAGAATTAGTTTCTCTGTATAACCTATGCCTATTAAGTATTTTGTTATTGGGGCTGTATCAAATAATATGGTTCAATTTCAGTCGTTTTCTTCCTCAAACATTAGTTAAAATTTTGGTTTTAGCTGCATGTTGGTGTTCTACACATGTAATCCCAACACTTGGGACGTTGAGGCAGTAAGACCCTAACTAAGTTCAGTGCCAGCCAGCTACACAGCAAAACTATGTCTAAACAAACAAGTTTTGCTTCTACTACTTATGCATTTTTGTCATTAAAAATCAATGGCATAAATCAAAATTAACATCTGAATTAGCTTTGGGGATCACAACATTTTATATAAGAATTTATATAAGAATTTTTTTCTAAGTTGTAAAGAATGGCTAATCTTTTTAACTCTGTTTAAGCTCAATTATAAATACTAAAAGTACCAGCAAGTATTACGATATGATATATTCTGAGGGGGAAATATGCAACAAGAGAGAGAAACATGGGAGCCTTGAAAATGGCCATGATCTGTGTGGAAGGATTGTAAACGAACTAGTTACTACAGAATTGTTCACGATATAGCTCCACCTTGGTGATTAAGCATGATGTTCTCCGGCTTCAGGTCTCTGTAGATGATCCCCTTTTGATGTAAATGCCCCAAAGCCATGGAGATTTCAGCCAAGTAAAAGCTGGAAACAGAAGTGATTTAATAAAAATTTAAAAAGCAATCTACCCAAAGCAGTTTATGTATGGAATAAAATTCCTTGAAAGAAACAGACATGCACCAAAGACCAAATTAGTGGGGGTGGAAGAATGTACTGGGAAAAGAGAGGGCACAGGATGATGCCACAATGCAAGGGGACATTTGTCACTTGTTTTAGTCAAACTATACCATGTTTTATTTTTCCATTATAAATATACTGCTAAATTTGCAAAGACGTCCAGTGTATTTTAACTATTATTGATTAGGTTCTGCTCTCTCTGTGTAGGAATTAGGCCAACAGTCCTTCAGATAAACAAATTCCTCCCACCCTCCCCCAACTTTAAGATTCCACAGGAAGTATGGACTTTGTTATTCTCAGAGATCAAGACTTGATCCTTATAGCCTGACCTGTGGAAGCCCACTCATCCCTTACATAATATAGTTGTGTATTTATAGACAGCAATGCCCACAGTATCTGCCCACCCTCTTGCCAGCCAGCCCACAACTATAAACTGTGTGACACTCAAATTTATCTACCTCAAAAGAATAAAGGGCTGAATCAACCCTGTCTGGATTCGAAAAGCACAAAGCACTGCAATACTGGCTGTGTAACAATGTTGCAATCCTGCAGATTACTCCAGGATGGAGAGGGTGTGTCCTAGAGGACTGAGGCAGTTTCAAGCCAGCAGGACCACAGCCTCCAACAGGGCTCAGAGAGCCTCCTCCAAAAAAGGGCACTTCATCCCTAAGGCTCTTAAATGCAGCTTCTGTGTTAGAAAAGGCCTGAAATTAAACAATGGAATGCAGTTTGGTAATTAAGATAGAAAAAACATTTAAGTGTTTTCTATTCAATTAATGTGTAGGTCAAACTGATTTACTGTTACCCTTCAATATGGTCACTTCACAAAAGGATGTGTATATTTTTAATTTGAAGCAGATGCCATCTTACGAATAGGAGGGCAGATCCCATCCTGGCTATATAATCAATCCACAGATGTGTGTTCAGGGTTATCACCTCCCTAAGACTGCACCTTGGGAACTGGAAAGTCTAAAAAAAAGAGGAGATGATTTCTGATACTTTCCATTGCTGCACATACAAAATTTCACTGGAAAACCACACTCACCCACAACCAAGACAGGCAGCTTACCAATTCAGGGAAATTCTGCAGTGAAGAGCGGTCCACCCAAGGCCTGGGGGCAAAGGAATCATGTGACCTCCAATAGCTGCCCAGTCCCAAAGTTCCCCTTGACATTCTGAGTGACTGACTGGCTCCAGATCAACTGAATAGTGTGGCTCCACACAGTGGGAGTGCAGTTTGGGTTTGAATTACATGAGTCATTACCTGAATCCATACAACCACAAAAACTTCACTTACCAAGCTGTGTCTTCCATGAATATTCCCTCTCTTTCTAACTGCATAAACAGTTCTCCTCCTATAAAGGAAAAGTATTAGGAATAAATATCTTTACTTCCAATCCTCTTCTAATGAATTTGCACTTTCTTCTATCTATAAGATTGATTCCTTAAGATTTTTTAAAAAAAAAAAATCCTAAAATTGGCTTGGAATTGATAGCTTTTACACCTGCAAACTTCAAAATATATAGATTTCAGGCCTAAAGTTTTAAAAAGTCTTGATTAAAGTCTCTCTAGCACCTTTTCAATATGTAAAAAAAAAAAAATGTCAGTACACAATTAAGTCACTCAGATTTTTGTGAATGTGACTATTCCCTATTTTCAGAACCTTCATATACACTGCATGAACCTAATGGTGGCATAATTTAAGTATCAAAGTAAATAATAATAAAGGGTTATACTGTCCTGAGTTATCTTAAAATCCAGGAACCCATAATGATGTAAATAAATGAACAGATAAAGTTCTCAATGGAGAAAGGAAAACTCTGTATAAGTGAAAGTGGCATGATGGAGTAAGAAAAACCACTTGGCAAACACCACAGTTAACTGTTAAACAGTCAAGAATCAATGGATGCAAAACTGGACCTGAAGCCTGATGAGATGAGATACTGAAGTAATCCCAAATTATCTCGTCAAGAGACATTTATTAATCCAAAGGGAAACCTGGCAACACCACCTACATATGTGAGCACAATGAACATTGACAGCAGAGGGACCAAGATCTAACTACCATGCACCTCCTGTTCGGAACTGCCCAGAAGGAACACAATGTCCTATTAAAAGTGCATAACCTGAGTCTACTCCCAAAGACATACTAGATAAACCCAAATCAGTGGCATTCTACAGAAACTGGGCTATACTCTTTATGTCAACATAATGACAGACAAAGACAGACTAAGGAACTGTTCCAAATAAAAGAAAACCAAAAGACATTATTATATTAATGCTAATTTCCTAATTAGTTTATAATCCTAGTTACATAAGAAAAGGTTCTTGAGTTATGAAGTAAATGCTAGGGTTTTAGTTGTAAAAATCTTTGAATAGCACAAAAAATGTTGACTGTATATGCATGCATCTGTACGTACACACATGCCTATGCATAAAGCGGAAGATAGGCAAACGCAATGAGAGGACGGAATGTGGAGATGTGAGGGCTGCAGAAACTGCACCGAACCCTTGGACTATTCACACAATCTTCTATATAAAGTTCAAATTAGAAAATAAAGTCACAAGTAAGTAGCATTAAGAAAAAAGGTAGCCAGGTGGTGGTGGCGCACACCTTTGATCTCAGGACACAGGAGGCAGAGGCAGGCGGATCTCTGAGTTCAAGACCAGCCTGGTCTACAGAGTGAGTTCCAGGACAGGGTTCAAAAAGTTACACAGAGAAACCCTGTCTCGAAAAACAAAAAACAAAAAACAAAAAACAAAAAAAAAAAAAGAAAGAAAGAAAGAAAAAAGGTGTGAAATTCTGCAGCTCTCAGGTCCATGTTAAGAGCTGTGACAAAACCTGTTTCTTAGAAATCACAGGTATGCCAGGCCTGGTGGCACATGCCTTTAAGTGAGCACCCAGACCCATCTCTGAGTCTGAAGCCAGCCTGGTCTACGTAGTGAGTTCCAGGACAGCCAGAGCTGTATAAAGAGATCCTGTCTAAAAAAGAAGAGAAACCGCCAGGTGTGTTTGCTGTGGATGCGTGCATCTCTGTGATCTAGAGATGCTGTGGATGCGTGCATATCTGTGATCTAGAGATGCTGTGTGCATCTCTGTGATCTAGAGATGCTGTGGGTAGGAGGCTGAAACAGCACTGCGGGAGCTCAGGGGCAGCATGAGCTACACAGTGAGCTCCAGTCAGCTTGGTGTGCACAGTGAGATCTTGTCTCAAAAAAAAAAAAAGGACATGGGGGTTTGTAAGTTCCCAGTAGGGAGCAGGCCCTTGAAAATGTGGCTCAAAAACATTCAGTATCTCATAATGCTCTCAGTAAGCATCTCCATTTCTATTTAGAAAGGAATATTTAATGGAATATGTGAATTACAGTAGCTACCCCAGCTTATGAATATGTTAAATAATTGATTACAAAGAGATCTAAATCCAATTTTCCCGACAGGAAAACACCTCCACGTTTCTTTCCTATTTGTCTGTAATAGAACCATTTGTTCACATGTGAGTTTCCTTCTTCAATGTCGCCATCAATTTAAGACTTGTTCACAATGAGAAAAAGCATTTTTCACTGGAAAGTAATGTTTGAACCCAGTTTCTGGAGCAAAGGTAAATAATTACACGAACTATGTACTAACCACTGAGATACTCAAGGATGAGGTAGAGTTTTCCACCGGTCTGAAAGGCATAAATTAAATCCACAATGAAGGGATGCTTTACTTCCTCCAGAATATTCCGCTCTGCTTTTGTATGAGCTGTATCTTTAGCATTTCTTACTATCATTGCCTAAAGGAAAAGAGATGATCTATAAGAACAAAACAGCCAACATTTTTATTCTATGGTCATTGGAAAAAAATCTATTTTATGCTTTTCTGGCCAATATAGAATAGTTCCTACTAGAAACTGAGATGGAGGTAATGGAAGCTACTCACTGCTTATAAATATCTAAACTTGTTAGGGTTTTGTATTAAACATGTAAATGAAAACCTAGATGCATTTTTTTAGGAATCTGTAAACAGATCAAGTTTATGCATATATTCACTTGCAGTTCAGGGCTTAGTGTGTTCCCATCTTTAGGCCAAGAGAACAGGACTAACATAAGGAATCAGGATTCCTTGGAGCCAGAGCATCAGGAGAAAAAAACATCAATGGAGGCAAGCACAGAACAGCATGGGTAAGCAGGGGAGCTGCACTCAACCGGGCAAGAAGTCTTCCTGGAGATGATGACAGCAAAATGTAAAGTTAAGGTGAAACGTGGCGGTTAAAAAGCATTCCAGTGGAAGAGAAGCATGGCAGAACAGGGTGTGTCCAGGGAACCCAAGGTCAGTATCTAACAAGAGCTGAGAGATTCAGCTGGAGGAGGAGACCAGGGGTCAGGAAATGGAAGGCTGTGCATCTAGGCCAAGGGGTTGACATTTTAGAGGCAAAGAAGAAATGCTGAGAGGAGTGTGATGAGTAACCCCCAGCTTTTAGTGCAGTTGTGGTGTTTAGGGAAGAAATGACACAAAGCAGGTGGCCAGAACAAGAAACTAAGGAAAGTGGCTTGTAACTAAGACGATGAAGACAAACAAAAAAGAAGAAAGGTCAAAGGTCTGTCATTGGTGCTTGTAGTCTTCGTTCTAAGAAATGATGAAAGATGGGTTTGAAAGCACATTCCTATCATTTCAGCACTTGAGAGAGACAGAGGCAGGAAGATCAGGAGTTCGGGGCCAGTTATGGTTATTAATAAGTTTGAGACCAGCCTAAACTATGTAAGATCTTGTCTTCAATAATAATAATGATAATAAGGATAACAAATAATAATAATAAAAGAATTTTGGAAAAATTATGTAGTTTTAGACACACTAAGCGTAAGTTCTAGGAAATTATTCCAGGGGTAAACCCCTGGTAATATTGGGTGCAAACACACAGCATTATTGGTTGTGACCATATCCACAAAAGTGAAAACACCAGAAACAGACTGAGTGTCCCTAGGTAGGACACTGGCTGGCAGCCTACATAACCTACATCCATATAACCATAAGAGAATAAGAGACGTTCTACGAAGGTGAGGTGAAAGGGACATACCGAGTACTGCATCATTTACAGCACATACAGTATATGCTCTATTTTGTGAAAGAATGAGGAAAGAGTAAAAACAAGCTGGATATGATGGAAAAGGCCTAGAATCCCAGTACTCAAAGGCTGAAGCAGAAGGACCAGAAATCAGCCTATGCTGAGCCAGCAGAACAAGGCAGTAAGACCCTGACTCAGAAAATACAAACAAACATATATATGTTATTTGTATTTATAAAATTAAACACAACTAAGAAAGTCTCAAGGCTAACAGTAAAAAAAAAAGAGTGGTAAGAGAATAAGACTTTTGAGTAATTTTCTGAGTAAATCTCAATGGTTTGGCTATCTACCACCTTGTTTAAATTTGTTATTGCAATTATAGAAATTCTGTTTTTTGTTTTCGTTTTGTTTCAAGACAGGGTTTCTCTGTGTCACAGTCCTGGCTGTCCTAGAACTCGATTTGTAGAACTGGCTGGTCTTGAACTCACAGAGATCCACCTGCCTCTACCTCCCCAGTGGTGTAGCACCACTGCCACCACCCAGCTGTACTTATAAAAATTTTGATTTCTGAATGCTAATAATTTTACACATTCTAAGAATAAAATGAAATCAAGGACAGAACTGTAAAAGAAAACTAAGCACAAAAGAAAGAAACAAATTTGGTCATGTGTGGTGATGCACACCTTTAATCCCAGCAGAGGCAGGTGGATCTTTGAATTTAAGGCCAGCCTAGTCTTCATATTAAGCTCCAGGACAGCCAGGACTACATAGAGAGCTCCTGTCTCAACAAAACAAAACAAAACAAAACCCACAAATTGAAGAGAATGCTATGTTGATAATTTTACCACAGAAGTGACTTGAAACTGTGCATTTTGGGGCTGGGGATGTGACCCAATTGGTGGCTGTCTTTTCTAGCATGCATGAAGCCTTGGCTTCACTCCTCAGAAGCACGTAACTGGGAATGGTGGTCTAAGTCTATAATCCAGCACATAAGAGGCTAAGGCAGGAGGACTGCCAGAAGTTTGAGCCCAGTCTGGGCTACATGCAGTGAGTTCTAGGCAACCCTAAGCAAAAAGAGGGAGATGCTATTTCAAAAGCAAAACAAACAAAAACAAATTAGACTAATTTTAAAAACAAAATAGAATTCTCATTAGCAGTATTTGAAAACCACAATGAATCATATTAAAAATAGATAATAGAGAAAAACAAGTCTATACTGGTTCTTTCTTATCCAAGAGGTTTCTGAGACAGGATCTCACTCTGAAGCCCTGTCTGGCCTTATACTGATGTGATCCTCCTAAGTGCTGGGTTACAGACATGAACTACTATGCCCAGCTCACACTGACTCTTTAATGAACTCTTTTTGAGAAAAGGTCCTCCTTTATTGCCCAGACTGATCCTGAATCCCTGTGCCAAGTAGTCTTCCTGCCACTATCAGCTCCATAAGCCATTGCCTCTGGTACCAATCTATTTTTGTTTTTCTAGACTTTTCTTTTAATTGGGTCGCATGTATTCCAGGCTGGCCTCAAACTCACTGTGTGGTCAAGAATGGCTTTCAACTTCTGATCCTCTTCCCTGCACCTACCGAATGCTGAGATTACAGGCATGCATGCCATGGCACACTTACATAGGGTGACAGATCAAACCCAGGATTTTGTGCATGCTAAATAAGCATTCTATCAACTAAGCCACATCCCCAACCCTTTCTGGGTTTGAGAAATGATTTTATTATGTAGCCCAGGTGGCTTCAATTCACAATCCTGCATTAGCCTCCTAAATGTTGTAGTTACAGGTGTGTGCCACCATGACCAACTTCTGGCTTTGATTCTTTAAAAAAATAAGGGGGAAAAAAAACCAAAACACCATACTTTATTTTTAAAAAAATCTTCTCAGCGGAGCAGTGGTAGAGCATGCCTTTAATCCCAGCACTCAAGAAGCAGAGGCAGGTGGATCTCTGAGTTCAAGGTCAGACTGCTGGTCTACAGAGTGAGTTCTAGGACAGCCAGGGCTACATGGAGAGCCTATCTCAAAACAAACAAAACCAGCACTTTTATTTCTAATTGTGTGTATGTGTTTGTGTGTGGGTATGTGCAGATGCCCTCAGAGGCCAAATGTATCAGATCCCCTTGGATTTGGGCATTGCAGGTGGTTGTGAGCCAATAACTGATCTGGACTCTTTAAGACAGTCAATGCCATAAAAGACAATTTTCTAAATGGGTAAGAAATGGCTCTACAGTGGCCATTCACAATGGTGCACACCTGCAATCCCAGCACTCAACAGTGAAGATAGAAGGGTCGAGAGTCCGGGGTCACCCTCAGTTACACAGAGCAGAGCATTTAGAGGCCAGCTTGGGCTATTTGAAACCCTGCTTTCAAAAAGGAACAACTGAAAAAGTTTGAACATAGCCTATATATTAGGAAACAGTATTGAACATTAATGTTAACATTTCCAAGTACAATAATTATACTCCAGTAATACTGGAGTATGAAAACAGCCTTATTCTTAACAGAATTGAGGGTGAAGTATTATAATGTCTATAATTAACTCTCAAATTATACAGCAAAAGTTGAAATTAAAAATGTGAATGGACAGGGGCTGGAGAGACGCTCGACAGTTAAGAGTGCTTATTGCACATGCAGAGGACCCAATTTCAGTAACCAGGACCCACAAGGCAGCTCATAATCAATCCTCTAACTCCAGTTCCAGGGGATCTGAGGCCCTCTTCTAGCCTCCTGGGCAGTGCACACATGTGGTGCACAGACATACATGCAAGCAAAACATCATACACATTAATTAAATAAATCACTTCTAAATAAAATTTAAATATAGACTAACTCAAAAATTGAACGATTCAGGGCTGCAGAGATGGCTCAGCAGTTAAGATTACCAGCTGCTCTCCCAGAGGACCCAGGTTCAATTCATAGAACCCACATGGTGGCTCACTCCAGTTCCAGGGTATCTGACACTCTCTTCTGGCCTCCATGGTGTACCAGGCATGCACATACATGCAAGCAAAACACCCACACAAATAAAATAAGTTTTTTCTTCAAAAAGTGGGTCAATTCCTCTTAAAAACTGTATGAACATCAAAATTTAGGGGTGAAATATTACTATACATACGTGACAGCAGAGAAGAATGGAGGGTGGATAGACAAACTATAGCAAAATATCTTAATTATGGCCCTGGGGAGATGACTCTGTATAACAGCAATAGCTCTGCAAGCATGAGAACCTGAGGACCTGAGTTCAAATTCCCAGCACCCATATAAAAAGCTGGACATGGCTGTGTGTCTTCAACTCCAGAACTGAGAAGCAGGGACAGGCAGATCCCAAGAGCTTACTGCCCAGCCAGTCTTGTAGGAAACCATGAACTTCTAGTTGAGTGAGAACCCATACCAGGTCTCAAGACAGGAAGGCAGGGAGTGATAAGGGGTCACTGGACCTGGTGGCACATGCCTTAAATCTCAGCGCTCAGGAGGTAGAAGCAGGCAGATCTCTTCTAGTGTGAGGTCAGCCTGGTCTACAGAGAGAGAGTTCCAGGTCAGCCAGAGCCGTATAGTGAGACCCAGTCTCAAAAACAAACAAGAAATATTGAAACAAACCAATCCAGGTTTGATTCCCAGCACTTCCATGGCAGCTCACAGCCATGTAGAGCTCCATGGGGTCCAGTGTTCTCTTCTGGCTTCCACAGGCACCAGGAATGCATATTGTACACAAACACACATAGGCAAATATTTATACATGTAAAATACAACGAATAAATCTTAAAAAAAAAGAGCTGTGGTCAACTGCTTCAGAGTACAGAGATGTAAATTAAGTATTAACTAAATAAAGACTATTGGATTTAGCAACTGGGAAGTCACTGACGACTTAGAGACAAGAGTATCATTAAAATAGCCGAGTCATAAGCCAAAACACTATGAGAGAAAAAACAAACCAAGGCGGAGCTGGAAGATGGCTCAGCAGTTAAAAGCACTTGCTGTCAAGCCTGATGACCTGAATTTGATCCCTGGAACCCAAATGGTAGAAAGAGAGAACCAATTCCTGCAAATTGTCCTCTGAACTCCACACATACTCCATGGAATGGGCACACACACAACAAATAAATGAGAAAAAGAAGAAAAAGTAGAGGGGGCAATACAGACCCTACTTCTCAAGTTCTGGAGATTCAAAAGGAGATGTTGAGTGACCGAAGGTTTTGCTTAAACATGTAACAGACATGAATATATTAAAGAAAGAAAGAAGTCATGGGAAGCTGGGCATGGTGACATGTGCCTGTGACCCAGAACTAAGGAGACGACGGCAAGAGGGACAGGTCTGATGGCAGCCAGAGCAATTTAACAACCCTGGACTACAAAGCAGTCCAGGGCCCTCGTGCTGGCTCGGCGGGTAAAGTGCCTGCAATGCAATTCTGCCATGTTTCAGCCCTTAGTGCCCAGGTTAAAAGGCCAGCTGTGGAGTGTACACTTGCAATTCTAACACCCCCACTTCAAGATGGGAGGTAGAGACAGGAGAACTGACTGGAAGCTTGTAGGCCAGCTAGCCTAGATTATGCACTGTGGTAGAAACAAGAGAGAACTGACTCCCAAAAGTCCTCTGACATGCACACATTGTGGTACCAAGCATGTGCATGTGCCCACACAAACACAAGTAATAAATAAAAATTTTTAGAATAAAAAAAGCCAGGACAGAGGAGAGAATAAGAGTGATTAAGTAACACAGTAAAGTATTCAAACAGGTAGAAAGGAATGGGATCTAAAACAGAGCAGTTAGCTCCAGAAAAGAACACATTTCACTAAGTAAAAAATGCGGGTAAGACAGTCCTGGAACAGGGGCCAGGGTGGGCAGCTGCAAGAAACCATGGATGACTGTCTCACAGGAAGGAAGAGAGTGGATGGTGCTGGCGGAACAAACGAATGGCTGAGTGTAAAAGCTCTCAACAGCCACAGAATGGAAGGACTTGTGCAGGGAGATGTCAAATATCATTGGGATAATTGGGGTCTAAACAAGTCATAAACTGGAGTTGGAGTTTATGAATTTTTCCCAAAAGCAATCTACAGATTTATGTGATTTCTGCCAGAAAATGCTCAGCAGCTGACAGAGGAACACAGGAGTAGATTGAGAAACAAACAGATTCAGATTAGCATTTTGCTGAACATAAGGTTAGTGGGGTAACAACTAAATCAAGTGGCAGGCTAAGTTAATTAGGATGGTCTCGGAATAAAATAAAATAACAAGAACATGAAGACCTTGACATGGAATGGAAGTGAAAACTGGTGGAGTTGAATTAAAGGCCAGTCTGTTGATCAGTTAGGTGATACAAAGGCAATGACGATACCCAGACTAAGAAGACCTGGAAACAAGAGGAAAAAGACTGAACTAGATATTACTGAAGTTGAAGAAAAAGACAAAGAAACTAGGTACATATGTATGTATATACATATGCCTATCTACCTACCTACCTGAAAATAGGTTTAAACCTTAATGGAGAAAGGGTTTTGATTATAGGTGGCTGAGTAATTTTAAAAATAAGCTTATTCATTTTTCCCTTGAATGACAGAGCAAGTAAATTAGAAACAGAATACATTTCACCCAAATGAAGAGTGTCAGCATCCAGTATCTCCACACTAGTTTAATAAAAGGTGGAACACAGACACAGGCAATCTTGTAAGTAACAAAACTTTGGCCAAAGGCTCTAGCAAGAATAAAGTAGTTTGCTTCCAAAGATGGTTACTGCAAGTCTTTTCCTCAATATTCTGAGTAAATAACCAAATGAGACCATTCTCACAAAGAATAAAGACTGGGGGGGAAAAAAAAAAGAGTAAAGTCTGACAAACCCGATGTGAACAACTCACTTAAAATAACGGGACACCTCACACTCCCCTGATTTCATCTGTCAGTCTGTGAAAGAATTCTTTCACCACACATTTAGGTCTGGTACATCAGTACTTTGCCTCCATGGTGCCAGAAAATGAGAGAAAAACACTCTTAAAGGGGCCTACTCATTTAGGGAAAAACACTCTTAAAGGGGCCTCTCATTTAGGGGTTTAGAATTAAAACTCTAGCTATTGGAAGAACTATGCTTAACCTGATTTGAATATGATGCAATGCATATGTGCACTAAGACAGTACTTGAGGGCCATGAGCAGGTGAGGTGGCTCAGCAGGTAAAGGATACTGCCAACAAGCCAGATAATCTGAGTTTGAGCCTCGGGACCCACTTGGTAGAAGGAGAAAACCAATTCCCAAAAGTTGTCCTTTGATCCATACAAATAAACACACAAAGTTTAAAAAACATAATAAAAAATTAAAGATAAGCGAGCTGCAGAGGTGGCTCAGAGGTTAGGCAGCGGCCTGTGGTGGCAGAGGTGGCGGGTTTGGTTCCCGCGAGTGCATCCGATGGATGACGTCATGATCGAACGAATCGATGACTGATCGATCAATCAATATCGATCATTAATCGGAAAAAAAAATTAAAGATAACAGGATACCCATTAAGATATATAAATTTTAGGGTTTTTGTTTATTTCTTTGATTTTTTTTTGACTGTCCTAGTGCTCACTTTATAGATCTTTTTAGTCTCAAAACTCACAGAGATCTGCCTGCCTCTACCTCCTAAGTGCTGTGACTAAAAGTGCATGCCACCACCCAGCTAGTTTAATATTTTTTTAAAAAGTCATTTTTATGAACACCAGTAAATGGAAGTAAACAGACAAAAAAAAAAAAAAAAAAAAAAACAAAAAAAAAAACCCACGGATAATGGAAGCTAAGAAAATCAGGTATCAGCCCAGGATCCAATGTCAACTAACTGTAACTCCAACAGGACAAGACAGTGGAGAGGGAACTGTCAAAGAACTCACTCAAGAAAACTCCTATAAAGTGCTAGAGTGTGTCAGTTAGAATAAGACTAGCTAAGGTCTTCCCCATAGAACTTCTCAAGTAGCCACTCTTTGCTGGACACCTTAGACAGTAATTGTGGTTTTGTTTTACTCACAGGAACGAAATGATTAACAAAATACAAAAGGTCTAGGCTGGAAAGATAACTCAACAGGCTAAAGGCACCCTGCCTAACCTAACAACCTAACTTTGGTCCCTGGGACCCACGTGCTAAATAAAAGGAGAAAACTGACTCGTGCTCAATTGTCCTGACCCACCCACCCACCCCACAGAAATAAATGTAATTAAAAAATTGTAACTATGTAAGACCCACTAGTCTCATCTACCTTGGTTAACCCACAGCACTCTTGAGTATGACATTCTGAATGAGTGCAATCTAAGTTCTGAACACAGGGAAAGTGATCCTGAGTAAACCACTGAAGAAATCAGATGCTGGACCTCAGGGGACTATGAGGCTATCACTAGCAGAGGAGGTCAACTGAAAGGATGGCTCACAGGACAACGGGTTAGGCATCCATTCTTTTAAACTTGGACTTTCTAGGCTAGCTAGAGCTACAGAGTGAGACCCTGTCTCCAAAACAAAATAAAGAACAGGCATAGTACCCACACACCTTTAAACTCAGCACTCTGCAGGCTTTGAGTTCAAGACCAGCTTGGTCTACATAGAGAGTTCCAAGCTAACCAGGGCTATGTAGTAAGTCCTTGTCTGAGAAAATTTTTAAAAAGACAAAAAAGAAGAGGAGGAAAAGAAGGAGGGGGAAAGAAAATAGCACTGTCCCCTTTTCTTTAATTAAAATTAAATAAATTTTTTTCAAATATATTTTACATGTATGGGAGCTTTGTTTGAAGGTATGCACCACATGCGTGCCTGGTACCCACAGAGACCAGAAGAGGGTGTCACATCCCCTGGGACTGGAGTTACAGATGGTTGTGAGCCACTATATAGGTGCTGGAAATATATATAGGTTCTATGGAATAACAGCCAGTGCTCTCAAGTGGTGAGCCATCTCTCCAGCCCCACCGCCCCCTTTTAAGGAGTATTTCATGAATGGGAGATACAGTATAGTGCAGGATTATTTGTGCTTATATCTACCCTTCATCTTAACGTTGTGCCAGATTCTGACAAGAAATTAACATCACTAAAATGGATGACAATATTCTTTGATTAAAAACTACAGAGTTTCAGGCCAGCTAGGGCTAAAGAGGGAGACCCTGTCTCAAAAGAAATAAAGGGGGAGCAGAACCATACTGGAGAGAAATCTTGAACTCTAGCTTTGGACCTTAACAGGAATAAAGGAATCATAATGTGAAATCCCTAAATAAAAATTTATTGGGGGGCTGGAGAGATGGCTCAGTGGTTGGGAGGGTTCAATTTCCAGCACCCACATGGCAGCCCACAACTGTCCGTAACTCCAGTTCCAGGGGATCTGACGCCCTCATACAGACATACATGCAGGCAAAAACACCTATGTACATGAAATAAAAATTTTTTAAAAGTATTTATTGGGGCTGGAGAAGTGGCTCAGTGGTTAATAGCACTTGTTGCTTTTGCAGGAGCTCACAATCATCTCTAACTCTAGTGCCAGGGGTTCCAATGGCTTCTTCTGACCTCCATTAGCAACAGGCATACACATGGTGCGTGTATATACATGCAGCAAAACACTCAAACACATAATTTAAAAATTTTTTAGAGATGTATTTATTTTATTGATTTTAAAAACAAAAATGAAAACTATGGTGCATGCCTTTAATTCCAGCATTCAAGAGGCAGAGGCACTTGTATCTCTGTTCTAGGCTAGTCAGGGCTACATAGAGAGACTGTGTTTCAAACTAACAAAACAACAAACAAAAAAATTAAAACTAGTAATATGAGTCAAAGCATGACACACTACTATATAATTTTGGAACAAAAATATTAGAAGTAAGAGAACAGAGCTGGAGAGATGGCGGTTAAGAGCACTTGTTCTCTTCCAGAGGACCCAGGGTTGATTCCCAGCACCTACACTATGGCTCACAAACTATAACTCCAGTTCCAGGGGACCCAGTGCCCTCTTCTGGCCTCTGTGGGTACCGGGCATGCTCATGTGCACATATATGCAGGCGAAACACCCATACACGTAGAATTTTTGGAAGAAAGGAGGAAGAGAGGGAGACAGGCAGAGAATGAAAGGGAGGGAGAGAGGGAAGGAGACAGGGAGGGAGGGAGGGAGGGAGGAAAGGAGGGAGGGAGGGAATATGTAACATTTTTGAGAAAAAGGATCGGAAATCAGACTTGCAAAAGACTTCTCAGCAAAAACTCTCAAACAAAAAAAAAAGAGAGCAAAATTCTAAGTAAAAATTATTTTCAACACTAAAAATATTCCCAGGGGCTGGGTGGGGAGTACAACACAGTAATAGCTGGCTGGCTTAGCACATATGAGACCCCATGTTCAAACCCCAGCACCACACACACACAGACCCTCTCAACAATCAAATAAGTACAAAGATACCATAGATTCTCAGCCAGGTGACCCTGCACATGCCTATAGTCAAGCACACAGGAGACTGAGATAGGAAGGAAGACTGCAAATTGAGGCCAGGCTAGGTTACATAGCAAAACCCTGCCTCAAAAGTACAATTTTAAATATTAATCTAAAGGCATGGTGGAACATGCCTTTAATTCCAGAACTCTGGAAGCAGAGGCCAGCAACTTTATACGTCTACGGCCAGCCTGGTCTATATAATGACTTCTAGGCTACAGTGAGTCCCTGTGGCAAAGAAAAACAAAGAAAGGTTGGGGGTATGGCTCAGTGGGACAGTGCAACAATATGAATCATGGCTGGGAGAAGACTCAGTGGGTAAAACCCTTGCCTTACAAGTATGAGGACCTGAATTTGACTCTCCAGAACCACGTCTGTAATCCCAGTGCTCTACAGCAAAGATGGAGGCAGAGGACAGGAGCAGCTCAGAAGTACATCAGCTCATCTGGTGCATACAGTGAAGACCAACAAAAGACCTTCCTCTGAATAGGTAAAAAGTGAGCACTAACACCCAACAACTCCCTCTGACCTCCATATGCATGCCATGGCACATAAATACCTATACTCACAACACATACACACACAGGTGTACACAAAGATTGAAAATAAAGAAAAATGTAAAATATGAATCAAATTTGTTCTGATGACATTAGTGTAGTACTAGAAAACAGAGTGAGGAGTTAGTTAGGGCTCAGAGCTCCTCCCTGGAGCTCTAGACTGGTGTGTTTACCAGTCACAGTACTACCACTAGCTCCCAAATACAAATTTCCTGCTGGACTTTCCCCTCTGACTATGCTCCATACTTTTCTATTCAACAATCTGCTTGATATTGGTTTGGTTATCAGCTATATAACTCAGTTATGAAAGGAGAAGCAACATGCCTAGCATGGTTACATAACACTTGTAAGTTATGGCTGAATTTGGAAGATTGAGTCAACAAAATCATGAGTTCAAGGCCAGCCTGGACTGTATAGTGAGCCTGTCTCCCCACCACCAACAAACAACAACTATAAACAAAAATCTTCAAGAACTTTTTCTCAAGGCAAGATGGTCACCACTACAACAAGAAAACGGTATAAATAAAGAACTACAAAGTCATGACATGCAAGAAAACAGAATGGAATAGTAAAGAGCCAGGATTAAAGGGAGTCTCTTAATGACAGACATGTCTAGAGAGCTAACAGTACAGATTGGAACAGGGAATAAAAGGCTCCTAAGGAAGCTAGGCATAGTAGTGCACACCTGTAATCCCAGCGATGAAGATAGGAGGGACAGAAGTTCAAGGCCAGTCTTGGCTGCATGAGATCCTGTCTCAAAAAAACAAACAAAAAAACTAGAGAACACAATAGTAGAGTCAATGAAAATGAACCAAAGGGGCAAGATAGAAAAAAAGTAAGTTAGGAGTAGAAGAAATTAAAATCCTTAACTATCTTCATAGGAATAACATATAATCTAGAAGTGCTGTATAAAAGAGTAATAATATGCTCACTACTTAGAAATATGGAGACCAGAAGAAGCTCAGTGTCCCTCAGAGAACTGAAAGTGCTTCCCTTTCTACCCTTTTCAGAAATAAACAAGTATAAAACAAAATACACCTCACAGCGTCACTCCCATTCTACAAGGAGAATGATTATAAATACTCTTCCTTTTGCAGGGAAGAAGTGCTGCAGATTAAACCCAGGGCATCATGTACACTGAATCTATCTACTGAACTCTACTACTGAGTTAAAACCACAGTGCCTACAGACACATTTTTCCGACTGAAAACTTATAGCAATTAAGATATAGTGTTGAGAGGGAAAAGGGGGAAAGGAGTCACCTTTTTAAGCACCTTCATGGCAAATATCTTCCCAGTATTTGCTCCTGTTACTTTCCGTACTTGAAAAACCTGGACAAAGAAATAAGTGTTTGCACATTATCAAAAGCCAAACCATGCAGGTCATCTTCCATAATACCCATTTATAAGAAACATGTGATACTGTTGTTTATACTGTAAAAAGTGCATCACAAAGGACTGTGCACAAAAATGATCCCTTAGAGAGGCCACATGTTAGGACTTACTAGAGAAAGCTGTTAAATGGGGACTTTCTGTGGTTTCTGCCACCTGACGGCAGTGTTGGGAAATACCCAACTAAACAGTACTACACAAAACCCTAGTTCACTGAGCACAAACTACCAGTGCCCCAAATTTAAAAAGCAAATTTCTCAGTTTTTTACATAAATTTATTCTAAGGATACAACTGTTATTATTTCACACAACACTAATAGTAACTGACAGATTTTTACTCACTCCATTAAAATGTCTACTTACCCAATACCTTTAATTAACAACATATGTAAGATTCAAAGTGTTACATATTCAGGACGATTAGAATGTATTCCAGTGTGCCCTTAACCTTAAAAATAAACTAAAAATGTCACACTTCTAAAAACTAACATTGGGATAGTATAGATAGTTCTTGATCTAACCAAGTTGTTAAACTCTCTTAAAAGGGAAGGAATGTCTGGGGTATAAGTTGTCTTGGGCAGAACATATAAAGGTGAGGTCTTAAATTAGAAAGCCTAAGACAAAACTACGAAACCCCTTTCTTACGGTCTTTCTTTCATCTTTCCTATTTCTTAGATACTGCAAGTCAAAGAAAATCCATTCAGATTCAGCCTCAGGAACACATAGTTTAACGTGCCTGAAGTGAGGAGTGGTCTGCCTGTGTTTACAGAGGACTCCTATACAAGGTCCCATGGGGCAAAGACAGAAGCACTGCTCAACAGCAGAGCCGACAGGCACGTCAGCTGCTCACTTATCCAGCAAATACTCAGGACCTACATTATGTCTGTGTGAGTGGTGGGAAAGGGGGGAATTTAATATACCCTCAGATTACACAAGTCACAGTTAGATCCTACACTGATGAAGGGAACCAAACTACCCAAATCAAAGACAGCTATTTCAAAAACACTTCCTACCTTTCCATAGCCCCCTTTACCAAGTACCCGAAGTAGCTCAAAACATTCTGGTCTGATTTTTTCTGGCCCTCTGTTCACACTAGTTTCTGAGATTTCAAATTTCTCACAATGTTCCATGCCACTGGGAAGAAAAGCAAAACCAGAAGTAAATTTGCAAAAAGTTCAATTATATCCAGCACATAGTTAGAAAGGAGAAAAAGAAATAGAATCCAATTAGGTAAAAGAAAAAAAAGTACATGACAGTAAATTTAGTATCTGTGAACGAAGTTAATTGATGATTGATTTAATGACATGGCTGGGTCAAGATCAGGGTGGACTGGTAACTGTTTATTTGTTTGCTCAGAACATGCTATTATTATTTATTTACTTAAATATCAAGCACCCCTAAACTAAGAAAATTAGAACATGTTTACTAAATGATGAAGTAAACAAACCTTCTAGTTATTCAAATTTAGTTCATTCAAAATGTCCATGAGATTACCCAACATCATTTGGCAACTCTAGCAGAAAATCTAGGATCTTTCAGAAATGACTCACTAAGTTGTTATACAACTCAGGCCTATCTCAAACTGATTAGGCAACCCAGGCTGGCCTTAAAGTCATCCTCCTGCCTCAGCCTGAGGCAGGCACTCACCACCACACTGAGATTTGTTTTGTTTAAAAATTTTTGATAATAAAATATATCTGAACTTCTTCCCATTTCTGGCTTTTCCAAGTTACTAGCTTAAAGTCTCCAAAAAAGGATTGGCAACTGTGTAGGTCACGTACATGCTTCTCATGTGAGTATTCTGTCTTCTCAGCTCTTGTCATGCTCTTTACTGAAGGGTGGGGTCAGGAGCAGATTAGTCATATACTCACCTAACAGAATCCATTCAATAGGACCTAAAATTTCATTCATCTCTCTGTCTGAACCATGTGTTAAAGTATTTGGGGGCACTGGCATAAGTTTTTCAATAAGAAACAGTTGCAAATACAGTTTTCTATATTAAATAAGTAAAAATTCACTGGGTGATGGTGGTGCACACCTTTAATCCCAGCACTCAGGAGGTAGAGGCAGATGAATCTCTCTGAGTTCCAGGCCAGCCTGGTCTACAGAGTGAGTTTCAGGAGCCAGGGCTATACAGAGAAATCTTGTCTTGAAAAAAAAACAAAACAAAACAAAACAAAACAAAACAAAACAAAACAAAAAAAAACCAATAAAAATTCCTAACCAATTTGAACTCATATTTCATCTTTTTCTACACATAGAATATTGAATTCTCATCTTATATTCAGCAAATCAACAAACTTTGCAAATATGAGTCATGTTTAAAAATAGATTATTAAATAGAACCCCTTGAGGCTATGAACAGGTACAACCTACTTGAAAGCACAATGTGAGTCTTTTCGTATACACTTACAGTTCATATGGTCCAACTCCCCCATGGTCCATGCTTTCGTTTAACTGACCCTGAAAAATATTTGAAGTTTTAGACATAAATAACACCAGAAATGCAAAACTTAAGACTTTCAATGCTTTATCTCATAATTCAGAGAGAATAAATGAAATGAACCAGCTTAAAATGTCTACTTCACTCCAAACCAACTGGCAGTGAGCAAAGTAAAGCACACCAGCAATACTAGAGACACTGTACTTTCAAGTTTTTCCTTTTTTGTTTTGACTGTTTGTTTGTTTGAGACAGGGTTTCTCTGTGTAGTCCTGGCTGTCCTGGAACTGGATCTATAGACCAGGCTGGCCTGGAACTCACAGAGATCTACCGGCCTCTACCTCACCAGTGCTGGGCATGTGCCACCACCCAGCTAAGTTTTTTCATTTTATACTACTAACTACAGCAGCTATTCATTCATAACCTAAAACAAAAGCAAGTGAATTCTCCTTCAGCAATTATACTTATCATCTATTAAAAATATGATTTTAATTCTGAAGTTACAGGCATTACATTCTAAGATACTGAGTCAAATTATATGCTTCTGTTGGGTACCAACATGTCATGAACTCAGCCTAAGACAACCACAACTAGTCCAAGATGTATAATGTGCAATGTGGCTAATCAAGCAAAATAATTCATCAGCCAATCTAGTGATTAAACATCACACTGGTCAAATATTTATTTTAGTCATAGAATAAGTGAAAATTGTAATTAACCTATTGTGTAATTAACCGGCAATGAACAAACCCAAAATTAAATTGAGAAACTCACAACAGAATCCGTAAAAATAGCTTAGATGGCCGGGCATGGTGGCACATGCCTTTGATATCAACAACTGGGAGGCCAAGGCAGACATTTCTCTGTCTGGTCTACATATGAGACCCTGTCTCACAAAACAAACAATTTCAAAATACCAAACAAACAAAACGAAATCCAACAACTCAGATGTGGGGCTGAAGAGATGGCTCAGAGTTAAGAGAATGCATATGCTGCTCTTACAGAGAACCCAAGGTCAATTCCCAGGACCCACAACAGACAGCTCACAACAATTTGTAACTGCAGCATGGGCATGATTGGGGGAGAATTTGAAACCCTTTTCTGTCTTCCTCAGGCACTTCCAGCCATGTGCAGACACAGACACACACACAGACACACACACACACACACACACACACGCACACACACACACAATTTAAAATTAAAATTAAGTATATTTTAGATGTTGTGCATGACACTGCATGCCTATAATCCCAGCATCTGAGATGCAGGAAGAAGAAATACTTAAACAGTGAGTTCCAGGCCAACCAGGGTGAAACAGCAAGATAAATACATACATACATACATACATACATACATACATATATACATACATACAAGGGGGGGGAAGGGCCAAGTATAATAGGCCTGTAATCAATTCTAACTACTTGATTAAGAGACTGAGATCATAAATTCAAGACTTTCCATAGACTACATTCACAGCCATCCTGAACAACTTGGTAAGACCTCATATCAAAAACAAAAGGCCAGGGCTGGAGAGATGGCTCAGTGGTTAAGAGCACTGACTGCTCTTCCAGAGGACGTAGGTTCAATTCACAGCACCCACATGGCAGCTAACAGTTGTCTGTAACTCCAAGATCTGACACCCTCACATAGATATACATGCAGGCTAAAACACCAATGCACATAAAATAAAGATAAGCAAATTATTAAAATAAAAAAAGGGGGGGCCTTGGAATATATCTCCGAGTTAGAGCACTGGACTGGAATGTGCAAATTCCTAGGTTTGATACCCAGCACACCTAGGCCCTCCACTCCCCTATAAGAAAAAGTGAAAAGAAAGCCCACAGAAAAAGAATAAGAAGATAACAATTTTGAAAAACAAGTTAGGCTTTGAATAGGTGTTTTCCAAAGAAGACATAAAATGAACAATAACCATACAGAAAGATATTCAACATTAGTACTAGAAGAAAGCTGCATAGAGACATAATAAGCTACACCTTCCCATTCACTAGGACCGCAGAGAAGGGAAGAGAGGGAGAGGGAAGAAACCATCACATATTGCTAGTGTGAATGTAAAAATGGGAAAAAGGTTTGGTAATCTCTTAAGAAGTTCAACATAGCCTGACTGGACAGATGGCTCAGCAGTTAAGAGCACTGGCTGCTCTTCCAGAGAACCTAGGATAAATTTCTAGCATCCACATAGTGCCTCACAAGTGTGTGTAATTCTAGTTCAGGGAATCTGACATCTGAGGGCAGGCAGCACACATGCAAGTGGCACACAGACATACATACAGACAAAACACACCTACACTTAAAATGTTTTTTAAAAAGTTAAATATAGGCTGGGCATGATGGCACACCTTTAATCACAACACTCTAGAAGCAGAGGCAGGAGGATATCTGTGAGTTTAAGGCCAACCTGGTCTTCATGGGGAGTACCAGGACAGCCATGTTACACAGGGAGACCCTATCTTAAACAAACAAATAGGTTAAACACAGCTGGTCAGAGCTGGAGAGATGGCTCAGTGACTAAGAACATTGGCTGCTCTTCCAGAGGACCAGGGTTTAATTCCCAGCACCCACATGGTGGGTTCAGAAGCATCAATAATTCCAGTCCCAGGGGATGCAATGCCTTCTTCTATCCTCCAAGGGCACTACACACATGTGGTGTGCAGGCAAAACACCCATATGCATAAAATAAAAAATAAATATTAAAAAAAAAAGTTGGGCATGATGGAGAACACCTTTAATCACAACACTTGGAAGGCAGAGGCAGACATATCTCTGTGAGTTCCAGGCTAGCCTGATCTAGAGAGAGTTCCAGCCAGGCGGTAGTGGTACATGCCTTTAATCCTAGCACTCCAGAGGCAGAGGCAGGCAGACAGATCTCAGTGAGTTCGAGGCCAGTCTATCTATTCTACAAATCGGGTTCCAGGACAGTCAGGACTGTTACACTGAGAAATCCTGTCTCAAAGAACCAAAGAGAGAGAGAGAGAGAGAGACAGAGAGAGAGAGA
>CABHPH010140619.1:0-10671 GCA_902168325.1 Peromyscus nudipes
AAGTGTGAATGAGTGAAAAAGCCCCTCTCGGCCAAAAAGATCTGTTTTTGTACAAGCTACCTGTTTTTCCCTCCTGGTTCAGTTTCTATTTCCCTTGCTAGCAACAACCGCCCCCTCCCCCCCACACACACAACACTCTTTATAAAAGAGGTTAAATGGCCTTAATTCTGGAAGAAGTCTATTCAATCCCAACTATTTTAGTTGAGGCTGACAAATACTGACAATCATTAGTCATCTTTAGCTTTGTAAACAGCAAAGCCAAGCAAGTCACCTCCGGAAGCCAGGACAGTAAACCTGTCTTCATTGCACCTTATTTCCCGTCAGATTTCTTAACACATACCCCCAAAATAGAAAGCAAATGTTGAAAAGGATAAATAAATACTTCAAAATTCAAGTCAGATAAATGTGATACTTACATGTCCCACAGGTCTTCCAATACCTCTAGGTAAATTTCTAGCTCAGTCACAATAAGCAAATATACATGTGTTATGTTCTCATAGCACCAGAGAGACAGTCAAACATGTACAGTCCCTATGCCTGTGCACTTCACAGTCCTTGCAGGGGAAGCCGACACATAAACAGGAAGTCCTCAGAGAATGAGCCAAAAATGAAAGGTGACACAAATGAGCTCAACAATGCCTAGAAGGACCGATTGAAAGCACTGACATTTTCACCTCAGCCATCTGATGCTACCCACCACCGTCGGCTGCCTCCGAGTGGAAATGGTACAGGGAGGAGAGAGAGGGCCGTTGTGGATATTTTAGAAGCACTAATAAAGGATGTTTGCTCGTCTTGAGGCTCATATTATGTAGGTAAATGTTCATTGTTGGTGTCTGAGTTTGAAGTAGTGAATGTTTCTCAGTCATTAGGGACAGGGTAATTATAACATTTAGAATTTAGAATGTAAATGTTTTTATAAGAAGCTCCATTGGAGGTGGGGGCTGGAGAGATGGCTCAGTGCTTAAGAGTACCGAGTGCTCTTGCAGAGGACCTAATTGATACTCGGCACCTCCATGGAGGCTCACGACCATCTGTAACTGGGTCTAATGCCCTCTTCAGATTTCCTTGGGCACCAGACACACAGACATCCATTTGGACCAAACACTCATATACAGGAAAGTCAATAAATAATTTTTAAAAGCTCAGTTGAATCCAGGTTGTATTCAAATATTCTCTACTCACAAAGGTATTTTCTGTATGATAGCACGTGTGTTGACTCTGTAAACAAAAGTAAAGGACTAATTTGCGCACACACACACACACACACACACACACCCAGCCCTTGGCATGTTGGGAACTATACTAGGGATTCAGTTTGCAAGGCCTCCAGCATCTTTATCAAGTGCTGTATTACTGAGTACTACTGAGCTACATCCCTAGCTCTGGACGGTGTCAGGCTGTTTGGTTAGTTCAGTTTTGAGAGTTTGCTGCTTTGTTTGAGAGACAGTCTCACTGTACTGCCCAGGCTATCCTTCAACTGTCCTCCCGCCTCCCAAGTGCTAGGATTACAGGCTTCTACCACCACACTGGTTTCCCTGACCATTTTTAGAAGTCAGTTTTATAGAACAGAGATGGTGGTGCATGCTTATAAACCCAGAATTCACCAGGCAGAGGCAGGAGGATTACTGCAAGTTCAAAGCAAAGGGCAACCTGGCCAACATTGTTGGCCTGCCACGACTACAGAGTGAGATCCTGTCTCAACAAAAGAAAACTTGCTGTGGATATTTTTCATGTTTGTCAGATTTTTGCCTTTTTAAAAAATTATAAATTAGAATAAAATAGAAAATCTCTGCCTTGGCTATTGGGAATGGCGCTGTAATACACAAGAGAATACAAATCTATTTTTGACATACTCTGTTGGTGGTATCTCATTTATTCTTAATTTGTATTTCCTTGATGGCTACTCATCTTTATAGTGATGGATATACTAATTTTCTAGAATTTATCATTACACAATGTACATATTTAAAGAAACATTCTGCAAATAAGCACAATTATGTGTCAATGAGAATTAAAAGTTGGCCTTTTAAAGAGGAGATTTGGAGCTGGAGACGTGGCTCAATCATGAAGAGCCCTGTCCGTGGACTTGTCCCTACCATCCCATCAGGCCTCTCCCAACTGCCTGGAAAACACTCAGGCTCCAGGAGATCCAACACCCTCTCCTGGCTTCAAGGACACCTGCGTGCACCCCTCTCCCCCCCCACACACACACTTAAATCTTAAAAACAGAAAAAAAGGCAAAGGGGTAGTTTATCCAATTGAAGTTTCTTACTTAAGTAAAGTCTTTTAGGCCAAATTGCCCTGATAGAAATTTTGTTTATATGATTGCAGAATTAGTTCATTCTTTCTCTGTTAAAAAAGTACTTGTTCTAGCCTGTTGGTGGTGGCACAGCACACCTTTAATCCTAGCACTTAGGCAGAGGCAGGCCGATCTCTGTGAGTTCGAGGCCAGCCTGGTCTACAAAGTGAGTTCCAGCCACATTACACAGAGAAACCCTGTCTCAAACAAACAAACAAACAAACAAAAAGTACTTGTTCTGTAATTTGTTTCAAATTGGCACCTGAAACATTTTATCTGAATAAATTTTCCTGTCCATGTTTTTATTGGTATCCTGTTGCTATCAAATTCTGTCCAGCAACTTACTCAAAAGCAAGATTTCAGGTTTTATTTTTTAAACAAAGTTACTACTATTTGATTAAACTTGATTTCATCGATTTCAGCACTTACATTTATAGCAACAAGTTTGTAACTTTTAAGGAAAGTCACACTTAGATTTATTTGATTAAGGTATAATTAGTAAAACAGGGCTGGAGAGATGACTTGGAGGCTGAGTGCTCGATGCTCTTCGAGAGGACCTGAATTCTGTCCCCGACATCTATGTTGGGCTTCTGACTCTAGCTCCAGGGGATCCAAGGACCTTTTCTGCCTCCAAGGGCACCTGCACACATACATGGTAAACATACGCAGAGATAAACACTTACACATAAGTGAGTAAAAATATATCTTAAAAATGTTAGTAAGATAGATGTATTTTTACTCCATTTTATGAATATAAAGTAACTTTAGCTTGGTCTGGAATGTAGTTCACGGGCATAACAAATAACTTAACTCTGGAACTGATTCTGTGCTTGATGATAGTTCAGTCAGTAAAGTGCTTGCCTTTGATCCTCCAGAACCTACCCAAAAAAAACCAAAAATGCTGGGCATGGCGACACAGAGCAGGAGACAGAGGGGACTGGAAGGCAGGCAGGTCCCTGGGACTCGCTGGTGAGCAGTCTAGCATGTAAGATACTCTGACTCAAAAATACAAACACAAAACAAGCAGAAAGGAAGAAAACACCGTGGTTAGAACTTCAGGAACAACAGCTGAAGTTGTCTTCTGGCCTACACACACACACACACACACACACTTGAACATGCCGTATAAATGCACACAATACACACTAAGATTATCTTTTTTTTTTACTTTCCAGACCTCCTCCCGGGGCCTCCAAACTACATTTCACTGAAGTGACATAGTCCGTATTTCACTGGACTGCGTTTTCTGTGCTCTTGGCGTTTGTGCGCCTCTCTCTCTCTCTCTCTCTCTCTCTTTCTCTCCCTCTCCTTTATTTTTTATGTTTCTTTTTTGTTGGTTTTATTTGGAGGTTGATGTTTGTCCGTGTGTGTGTGTGCATTTCCTACACATACTGATGTGCTCATGTCTAGTGCACATGCATATGGGCGTTTGTAGGCCCAAGGGCAACCTCAGGTGTCATTTCTCAACAGCTATGTACCTAATTTGTTTTGTTTGCCGGTCTTGGGGGGAGGGGGTTGGGTTCCAGGGATTTTTTTGTTAGTAGTTGGTTGGTTGGGTTGGTTTTTTTGACCTGGAGCTCACCAAGTAGGCTAAGCTAACAGACTAGCAAGCCCTAGAGATACACCTATATACCCTTCCCTGGTACTGGGATTACAAAAATACAAGACCACACCTGACTTTTTTTTTTCATACAACATAGTCTGATTATGGTTTTCCCTTCCTCCACTCCCTACAGTTCCTTCCCTATTCCTGACATTTTTAATGTGGGTTCTGGGGGTTGTTGCTTAGAAATAGAATTTAGTATAGCCCAGGTTGGCCTTGAACTTGCTATGCAGTGAGGATGACCTTGGACTTCTGATGGTCCTGCTTCCAAGTGCTTCGAGTATAGGACTGGGCCCCCATGCCTGTTTTTACGTGATGTTAAGGATCAGACTGAGGACTTTGTGTGTGCTTAGCAAACACTCTACCAACTGAGCTGTACCCCAAGCCCTTAAGGTTTGTTGTTGTTATGTGTTTATTTGCTTTTGAGCCAAGATCTCCCATTAGAGTGCATGATGGCCTGCTGTAT
Source organism: Peromyscus nudipes (assembly GCA_902168325.1). Taxonomy (NCBI): domain Eukaryota; kingdom Metazoa; phylum Chordata; class Mammalia; order Rodentia; family Cricetidae; genus Peromyscus; species Peromyscus nudipes. Next base: position 4,369 of record CABHPH010140619.1, read on the forward strand.
AGCCAGGCTAGCGTGCAAGTTGGGGCAATTCTCCTGCCTCATCCTCCCAAGGGCTCAGATTACAGGCATGCGCCACCATGATGAGCTGTTTTTATTTTTCTTGAAGGTATCGACTGCCAGTGATGTGTACATCCAAGCATGGTGACTTCCTCACTGGTTCTGCCTTCTCCTGGCCCATCAGCTCTTTCCATTGACCTTCCCCTTGTCCTGTTCTCCAGATTGGCTGTGGATATCACCGAGGAGTACACTACTGCTTTGGTGTCTTAGTTACTTTTCTTGTTGCTATGATGAAATACCTGACAGGCATCATCTTAATCTCAAGGCCTTCCCCCAGTGATCCACGTCCTCCAGTGATCCCCATCCTCCCGTGAAGCTCCACCTTCTAAAGGTTCCCTAACCTTCTCGAACAGCACCACCAGCAGGGCACCAAGTGTTCAAATGCACAAGCCAAAGGGCCATTTCACATTCAAACTACAACTCTTAATAGATGACTGTGTTTCACCATGGTTAATATTGTAGTATATATGTCGCTCACCATAAAATGGTAAGCAAGGTTCTTTTTAATGTCCTCCTTATCTATTTTCTTTATAAACTATTTCAGGTCCTTGATTATGGAGTATTTAGATTCTGCACCTTGATCCTGTCAATATCATCAACACTCTTCCTGGCACCTCCCTATATTCCACAGATTTTTCTAGCCAGGCCATCATTACTACCAAAATTAATATTTCATGCCTCAGTGCATCAGGGAGATGGCTGGCATACTATCCAATCAAAAATCAGCCATTTTAATACTGTACATTATAGATGTTATTGGATTTTCAAAGCTATGCTTTAGAAGCTACCTGTAGTACACAGGGAAAGCAAGTAGATAAGACCTGGTGGTGCATGCCTTTAATCCCCGCACTCAGAGAGAGACATTGGATCTCTGTGAGCAGTCAGGGCTGCCTGGTTAGACCCTGTCTAAAATAAGCAATCAAACAGTAGAACTCAACTGGTAAATTAGAAAGCTTCTCATATCTGTCTTCTCTATTGCCATTTGTCTGCCCAGTACTTTCCTTTCTCTCCGGTGCTCCTTTTCTTTGGGGGAAGTAGTTCTGCCTTTAAAACAGGTTGTTATAGAAGTGAGTAGTGCTCAAGCCTGCCTTCCTCTGTGAAGCTTTATCTAAAAGCCCACTAAAACTCGCAGCACATCATGCCCAACTCTGCTATAGAGAGTATGCTTAAATTAACCAATATATTCTCTTTTCTATAGTATATAACTTGAGTTGACTTCTGAGACCAAAACTGGTGGACTTTTTTTTCTGTCTAACCACGTTCTTTCAGAGAAGACTAACCGCTAAATACATTTGGACATCACCAAACAAGTACAAAAAGCAGTACCATTGACATGGCCATCATGGGTTGAGCCACAGTTGGTAAACATAGCAGACGCTCCATTTATGAAGATAAATTAAGAAGGATTCTCTCTGTATATGATCTATCGAAGCAGAGTCCCCAGCTGCCCTTGGCCAATTGTCTCTATGTAGTATGTAGAGTGAACAGCCAAGGGACAGTATTCTTTAATTACTTGTGTATGTACAACTCTATCTTCCTTCCTGTATCATAAGCTCTGTCATTAGCAAATAATAAAATATGATATTCCTTATGTATGAATGTTGGATACAAATTCTCAAGAAATACTTGATTAATGGTAGCCCTTCTCAAGTCATACCATCAACATTTTTACTTGTTTATCATTTTTCAAGATAAGGTCTCACTATGTAACTTAGACTGGAATGGAACTCACTGTGTAGCTCAGCCCAGACTAGCTTTAAACTCATGATCCTCCTGCCTCTGTCTTCTGACTGCTTTTTACAGATGTGGTGCCACATCTAGCCCCTGTCATCTTAATTTCCTAGGAATTATCTGCTAGTAAAACAAATCAGAAATAACAGTTCTTTTCTCTCACATTAAAGAAGTCTGCTAGGGGCCAATTCGGGGACCACGTCATCTTTAAATCGTGACTTCCTCTCCTGTTTCACAGTCCAGTGCCTCTCTCAGGGCCCACCCCACATGACTGTACAATTTACTGCAAATGCTGCTGATCAGGACGTGAGTAGGGATGCGTGTTCTAAAGGACTGCTTGCTGTCAGAGGAGGAGTTTCTAACTCATCTACAAGGATAGGAGCGTCTTCTGCTCAAAGAGAGGAAAAGATGTGGATGTTGGAATTCTAACTATCTCATTTATTTTCTTGACAATGCAAATTTTATCTTCACCTGTAAGCACTTTCCTGGAAGATCTGCCTAAAATACTTACTTGGATTTTATTAGCCATAAACTTAATGAAAAGTCATTAACTAGCTGAAAAAGAAGCTGAGAAACCACTTCTGTTAAACACATTGCTACCGGAAGTAAAACACTGGGCAGCATAGACAGGATCCATCTCTGCAACATTGAATGGCTCGGGGGTCCAGAGAAATAAGTGAAGACAGTGGATTTAATTTTGGAACCAAAACTTTTAATGCTGGCAAAGCAAGCATGCCATGATGCTTATCTAAATTAAAGTGAGGCATTTTCAGCCAAACTCTCATGGTCTGTTTTTAGAAGCTCATAATTAATTACTCCCTTTTTTCCTTTGTTTCTTTATCTCTCTGAAAGGTCAGTAGAGCTTGTTTTTTGTGTCCTCAAGAACATCTATATTTAAATTCTGAGATGTCAAATAGAAGGATTCCCTTACTCTGTAAATTTTAAAAAGAAAAACTTTCTTCTAAAGGGTAAGGTCCTTTTCTTGACCCAAATACCATTGAACTTTTAGGAGTGTGTGCATATTAGCTTGTAACTATTTCTAAGCCAGTAAATTGTACAGGGTTCCCCACTGCCTTTCCAGGATGGTTATAATCTGGACACCAACATTGGCAAATTTAGCACCTTTCTCCGTCACTCTCCCTGGTTTATATCCAAACTTGTTTCACATACTCTGACTTTCCCAGTCTGGTTCTCTGGTTGACTGGCTTCCACTTGTTGGCCTTCCACTTCCACCCTCTCAAATGAGCTGTCTTCCAAGCACCTGCCCCAGTATTCCCTACAGCCTTCCTTGATGCTCTCACAACGGGCCATATCCTCATTCCCCTTTGAATACCCACAGCATGTTGAGGAGAGGTCCTCTGACATGTGAACTAAGTCCGACTGGAACCCAGTGATTTTAGAAAGGGTATGTTTGACTACAGATTGTTGGCTCTGCCCCTTGTCGTACAATCTTGGGGAAACTGCTTCACTTCATCTGAAACATCAGCTATCCAATTTCAGGGCAACAGCATTTCCCATTCTGTGAAGAGAACTCTGAACTAGCTACACCACTCTGCTGAGGCCCGGGTGGGGAATGAAGGAGACTGGGCTAGCTGATTTATCACATCGTGTGTAAGGAGCAGGAATGGCATAAACAAAGTTTGTCAATAGACAGCTGCAGGAAGGAGAGACAATGGCAGCCCTTATCAACATGATGAGAGGTGCTTCCTTCAGATACAAAAGTGATCTCTGGAGCTCCATTTCCCAACCATTCTCCAATCCCAGATCCCACAGCGCGTCTTGTTAATATGGCTCTTATGTTTTACTTTGTTTGACACTCCCTTTTTTAAATAACCTTGACTTATTGAAGGAACCAGATGTTCCAGTTGAAGAAACAATCATTCCAAACAATGTCACACTTCTGGTTGGTTTGATTACTTGGACAAATATATTAGCATTTGCTTTGATCCATTATCTCCTCTGTTTTCTGGAAACTATATGTTATAGCTAAGGATTTATTGGATTAAAATTAAACATTTTTGGTTATAATGCATCATAGGTGTGTTCTGTACTTCATTTTATCTACTTAAATAATACAAAAATCTGTATTATTTAAATACAGTAAATGAATTTGAATCCTGGATTGGGTGATGATGTTCCACTCCCACGCCAGAATTCAACCTCAGTGACCTGTGAATGGAGGAGCTTAATACATGGGTAAAGTATAGAATTCAGTATTGGTTTGCCCCCGGGGACTTGATGTGTTATAAGAGAAGCCTTGACCTGGGGTGACAACTTAATGGTAGAACATATGCTTGACATGGTCAAGGCCCTGGGTTCGATCCCTGCCCCAACAAGAAAGGAAATGAGGGAGGACAGCGGAAGGAAACGAGTGCCAACACACCTGTGTCAAATGAATTAGGAGAACTTGCAACAGCTGACCTTTAAAGTGACCGTAATCAGAGGAACTCTGCTCTCTCTGTGTAGGGTGATCTTGTTACTGTCTTCCTTCAGAACTGTATACCACTTCTTTCTTTGGATTGTCTGTATTGCCAGCCCATTCCCCCAGAAGACCCAGGAAAGAGTACCTCTAATATCACACATTTTCCGACTTCTTCCTGTTAGTTTTCCATATATAAAAACTTGCTGTCCCAAATCTAAACATTTGAACTGAATGAACAACCACATGTTATTTCTCATGTTGATGCAATGTAGCTAATTTTTGCTATGAAGACGGAGCCTGTATTTTACTTTAGTTCTAAGATGACTCATGCTGATCACACATTCTAATTTATCTGCTCTGGTTAACCTTCTCAGTTCCTTCTTTTTGTCAACATGAAGTTACAAGTTAGAATCCCTTCATTTGAGGTGACTTAGGAGAATCACCACACAAAGCCTTTCCCCTTTGCATGTTATAATGCCTGAAAATGCACCGTGGGAACTTTCGTTTGAAGATCAAAAAAAAGTTCTGAAATACCCCACTTTCCTTAGTCAGCTACCACAACTGCTAAACATCACTTTCCCAGAGGTTCTCAGTGTGGAGAGAGGGGAGATCATTCATGAAAACAGAAGCAGGACGTGCTGTCCACTGCATTTTTTTATTCTCAGAAACTTCCTCGGTTCAATAGGAAAACTGGTTTTGTTTTTGGTTGTTTCTTCCTTTGTTTGTTGTCGGGGACCTTAGCTTAGTGACATGGTGCTTGCCCGAAATGCATGAGGCCCTGGGTTGGCTCCTAAGAGCTGCACCAGAAAAAGAGTTTTAATTAAGTCTTACGAAAACATGTTTAGTTTTGTTTATCCCGGTGTTTTCTCAAATATGTTGTCATGACTAATCATCGCCTTCTAGACTGGATTTGGATTCACCTGTGTAACACACAGCTAGGGGTGTCTGTGAGGGAAGATTAACCACGGGAAGACCCAACGTGAATATGGTGACCACTCTCCATAGGCCGGGATCCTGGACGCAGTCAAATGGGAAGGAGGAGGAGGAAGCCAGTCAGACACCTTCGTTCCCTTTTCCTACTTCAGTGGCTTGCTCAGCCGTGAGCTTCTGCCGTCCTGTCCCCTCCGAGCGCTCTCAAACTGTGAGCCACTATACCCTTCCTTAACCTGCTTCTTCTGGTCAGGAATTTGACAGCAGCAACTAGAGAAGTAATTAGTGTGTGTACTGACCAGAGCTACCTAGTAGCACCTGAGAGCCCCACTAGGCTGGTGTTTGTTGGCACCTGTATGGGAAACACAATGTAAACCTATACTAAGCAAAGGCTTTGTTTGTTTGTTTGTTTGTTTGTTTTTTCTTGTTTGCTTAGAATGGTCATAAGTTTATTTGTGGATTTTTTTCTTTTATTGAAAATAGGTTTTTTTTCCATACAATATATTCTGATTATGGTTTCCACTCCCCCAACTCCTCCCAGGTTCCTCCTCACCTCCCCACCCACCTGGTAGCCCTTTAAGTAAGAAGTCACACGTTACTGTAATTGTTTGAGTCAGGAAGGTCACCTACAAGCTCATGTTTTCAGCATTGGGGCCCCAGCTTGAAGTCCAGAACAATGCCGAAGGCTGCGGAGCCGTTAGGAGGTGAAACCTAGCAGGTAGAAGTGGGCCACTAGGGTGGGCCTTTTGAAGGTTCTACCTGCTCAGATCTAGGATCTCTACTTCCTGGTCTACTGTGGTGTGACCCCATGCCTCACCTCCATGACCTGAGCTGCTTTCAGCAAGCCTTTCCCACGGTAAATGGACTGCAATCCTGCAGCACAAGCCAGGATCACCTTTGTCTCCCTTGTGTATGCGGTCAAGGTAACAGTGATTCAAAGGTAACTAGTGTATAGTGTAAACGTCTGGTTTTTCACGTTGAGTTCTGAGGGACTGCTGGCAGCTAATGGTTGCTGGATGGGGGAATGTCATTTTCTTCTGTCCTGTAGCCACTGATAAATTATCCACGCATTGGTAATAACCCCACTGTACTCATGCAAGCAACTCTAAACTCAGTGGGTCTCTCTCTCTCTCTCTCTCTCTCTCTCTCTCTCTCTCTCTCTC
>CABHPH010140619.1:10681-24082 GCA_902168325.1 Peromyscus nudipes
TCTCTCTCTCTCTCTCTCTCTCTCTCTCTCTCTCTCTCTCTCTCATGTATGCACACACACACACACACACACACACACACACACACACACGCATGAAAGTAGGAGGGGCTTGGGAAGAAGAGGGATTTCAGTGGGACGAGAGGCAGGAGAGGGTAATGGCAGGTGAGAATTACTAAAATTCATTACATACATATGAAACTCATAATTAAAAGCAGAAAGAAATGGCGGGGTGGGGAAAATTGTCTGGCTAGGATTAGAACTTAAATTTCGTTGCCCATCTGATTCCTGGAAGTGCAAGCAATACACTGCTGTAATTCTCTACTTGAAGTGGAGAACACGGGTTAAAATGACTCTAGGAGTATAGAGGAGAGGCCTCTTTAGTGCAGTTACTGCCTCTCTTTTTCTTAATATCTGTAAGATATTACAAAAGGAGTGCAGACTCTTTTGGTGTGTGTCTGTTTGTACATCTGTGTGTGTGGCTGTTCGAGAATCGACCGTAGCTAATACTGTGAAATTTACTTTTTCCACCCGGTGTTAATGTAATGTAATGCCATCAAATACAATGCTCAATCCCTTCAGATCCAACATTCTCATTTAATAGCAAAGGTTTTGTAATCTTTCTTTATTATCCTGACCTGTTCTGACCTGGTATGCATAAATAATATGTTTTATGTACATAAATAATTTCTTTTAAAATAATATAATGTCTTAGTTATAAGCTATATGATAATTAAAAGCAAAGTAATTCATCATTAAATACTATGATGAAATGCTCAGACTTGACTACAATGGATGCCAAAATAAAGACGTTAGAAGCTTGTATCTACATGTAGCTTTAATGTGAATCCCATGACTATAACAGCGAACGGCTGATATATAGGTGTGGTAGGTCATAAAAGTGACATGATATTTCTAAAATGGTGAATTACTCTTGGTAAAATTCCAGGCAAAACAATTATATTCCTTCTTAGTTACATAATAGCTGTGTTCTATAAAAAAGACTGTATTAACCATCTTCCTTAAAGATCCCAAGTCCTTCATAAGTAAAATAGAGTTTGTTCTAGGTTTGGACCGTTGTGAACTTGCTTTTCCTGTTTATCCAGGAAGTTTCCCCCCTTGTGCTAGGGATTGAACCCATGGTCTCACATTTACTAGGCAACTGCTCCTCACACTAAGCTACACCACCAGCTCTTGATGGCAAGGGCTGGTGACCCACAGAGCTTGTCACTTTTCATAGTGACATTTAAAGGTCATGTATGATGCATCCGGTCATGTGTAGGACTTTCCTGAGAATTTTTGGATCTTCACTTATCTCAAATATTGTTTCCTATGACAGCTCCCTCTCCTGATTATGGTATCTAAAGACCTTCCTTATCAATTCTCAATGGCCAAACTCATATGTAGGGATATGCCAGGTACAAGCTGTTAATACAAACAACAACAACAACAACAACAACAACAACAAAAAACATTTTAAAGACCACCTAGCCTAATACCATTCCTGTTGTTTAATATGACATTTGGAGTTACCAAATAATTAGATATTTACCAAATTCAACACTATTTCCTTAAATCGTGGAATGATAACAGTAGACACCATTTAGTAAGAGCTCACAATTTCCCAGATATTTAATTTCTGTTCACCTATTTGACCTTTACAAGCAACATATAAGATAAGTATTATTATTGCTCCTCAAAGATGTCAAGTAACTTTCCTCAGTGGAGCCAGTATCCAAACCAGGCCATTGTGTTATTAGAATTCACAGGCTTTGCCACTACAATATATTGCCAAATGTAGTCTTAGAGTAGCCAGGCTCCTATGCTCATACTCTGATTACCTTCTGATAGAACTTCTCTCTGTGAGCGCCTCCCCTTTTTTATCTCTGTAGAACAATTCTTGTCTGGAAGCATGGGAGGCTGTTTCCCACCTCCTCTTCCTCCACCCTTTCCAGTGCTCTGTGCTGGATTTGGATCTGCCACAATTGGTTTTAATTAATGTCCCTACCCTAAGGCTGTCTCTGAATGAATGACTCAATATAACTAGCAAATTCAATTTTTAAAGGAGCTTGAGAATTTTAAACCTGCACCAATGTGCCTAGGGAGTATACTGTTTCGTATTCATCCTCTCCTCTTCCTCATCTCCTTGCTGTTTAAGCTACTAGATGGCTGTATCTCAAAATATTTTCCCATTATTAGAATCCATCCCCATCTCTCTCTCTCTCCCTCCCCTTTCTCTCTCTGTTACTAGAAGGGAAACAATTTGAGAACAGGGAGTATATACTGCTGTCTTTCTTCTGTAATGCATTGTAATGCTTGTACATAACAAATTCATAGTAACCATTTGTCGACTGATTTACATGAAGCCGAGTTCAATGTAATTGGCACAAAAATGATAACCATGTTTAGATGAAAAGTCTTCAGTATAGTTTGAATCTATAAAGTTTCCCTAAGGCTCATGTGTAAAAGCTTGGCTCCAGCTCACTCCCACTTAGGAGATGCTGGACACTTTCAGAGATGAGGTGTAGTGGGTAGTCTCCAGCCCACTCAGTGTGTGTTCTCAAAGGGGATGTGGGGAGGGGTGAAGTTCACCAGTAGAATGCCTGTGTAGTGTGTGTGAGGTCCCGAGTGCAGCAATCTCCAGCACACAACTCCAATACAAATACGAAAACAAATCAACAGGAACAAGCAAACAACAACAGGAAGAGGAAGAGTAGGGCTGGGAGGAGCCCCAGGAGGAGGAAGGGGAACGAGGGGACTGTAGGACACCATCTCTTCCTCTTTCTCTCCTTTGACTTTAGCCTGTGAGTTAGCGTCTTTGTTCTGCTACTGGCCCCTGTCATAGGCCCAGACCAACAGGGACAGGCGACCCTGGACTGAGGCTCCAAAGTAACAAGCCCAGTGACCATTTGTTCTTCATAAGCTCACTGTCTTGGACCAGCAGGGGACGGTGACCAGCAGACTCACTCACATCTCCAGGTTTTCATTTCCACACCCGTAGAATGAGCATAACACTTTCTCCTTTGTGGAGCCGTGAGGATTCCATGAGATGGTCGTTGTCAGCATTGCCGGGATCACACCAACACACAGGAGGCGGTTCAGAAGACAGCGGAGTTGAGTTCCTTTTGCTTCATTCTTTCCGTGTGACCCTCTTGTCTCTGTGACTACAGCTGTGGTTTAAATGTGGTTGTCCTCCCAACCTCCAACCCATTCTGAGTTCATCCTCATATGTTGATGGTAATCTTCTTAAGATGGTAAAAACTTGATCTGACCATGTTGCTTAGAGGTGGGATCTTTGGAAAGTGAGCAGGGTAGATCTGGATGTTAGGGTAGTGCCCCCATGAACTCTGTGATTTTTGTTTGTTTTTTATTGAGACAGGGTTTGTCTGTGTAACAACTCTGGCTGACCTGAAACTCACTTTGTAGCCCAGGCTGGCCTCGAACTCACAGAGATCCTCCTGCCTCTGACTCCCGAGCTGGGATTAAAGGTGTGTACCACCATGCCTGGCTTGAACTCTGTAATTTTATAAGGAGTAGAGAACATACACGAATATACACACATACACACACACACACACACACACCCCTTTAGGTTTTTGTAAGTATTATTTTTGGAATATATACAGCCCATTTATCTAATGAGAAATGAAAGAAGAAATTAAAGAACTATGCCTTGTGGTCGAGAACTAATTTTCCCACTTACTTTATGACTGTACATGTACATGTCTTTGGAGAAATTTCAGCTCGTTGTATTATGGTGCAATTACCATGAAGTATCCTCAAACAGCACATAGAGTTTTGTCTGAAGGACTGTATGTTCCTTGATAGTTTTGAAGGAAGAGGGTGGTCTTCAGACAAAAGAGCTTTACTGAACAAGCCACAACTGATAGAGTATGAGATGATATCCAAAGGCCCAGGAATCCAAATGTTTAGAAATAGACCGTACAGTAATTGTTGTTAAAGATCACTCCCTCATCCACCATATGATACCAAACAGGTAGCCAAGATGTAAGGATACAGATATGTTTATAGTTTTAGCTGTCCCTTCCCCCCCATACTCTCCACCTATAATCTTACACTGTCATAGTACATGAACTTTGCAAAACTCTAAAACTTCCACACAGATTCTGCAAATTTATGTTATTATTTAGGCTTTTTTTTTTCTTGAGAGAGCAATATCTCAAGATGAAGCTCAGTCTCTCCCAGGTTGGCCTTGAACTTAGGATCCTACTGTTTCATTCAAGACAGGATTAATAGCTGTGCACCAGTACACCACCATGCTCAGAGGGGCTTCTGTTTGTTTTTGTTTCCAAGTCTCATTGCATTGCTGAAACTGGCCTCCAACTCCTGGGCTCAAGCCTCAGCCTTTGAAGTCACTGGGAGGACAGGTGCCCCACACTCTTCTCTGCTATTTCCATTTTTATAATCCTCAATTCTCTTTTCTTGTTTGTGGTGCTGGAGCTGGAACTCCGGGCCTGGGACATGCTAAGAACATGCCCTCCTATACTGTACCCTAGCTCCCCACCCTTCAAGTCTTGTCAGTTAGTTTACAGGCAGGGTTTCACTATGTTGCCCAGGCTAGTCTCAGATTCCTGAGCTCAAGCGATCCTCCTGCCTCAGCCTCACAAGTGCTGGTATCACAGTGACTTACCAAGTTTCTTATTGCTGGGATAAAATGCCTTGACAAAAGCAGATGAAAGAGAAGGGGCTCGTGTGTCTGGGCTCCTATTTCAGCAGTACGGTTCATCTTGGCAGCGAAGTCAAGGAAGAAGAGCTTCCACAATCAGGTACAAGAGAGCAATGAACACTGGCTGCCTCTCAGCATCCTCTCTCCAGTTGAACAGTCCGGAATCCCAGCCAGGGAGTGGTGCCACTCACAGGACACTGACCTTTCTACCTCAATTAATGCAGTACTCCCCTCACAGGCATTCCCAGAGGCCCGTGTCCCAGATGACCCTAGATCAGTGATTCTCAACCTGAGGGTTCTCAACCATTGGAGAGACTGAGCTATCCATTTGCAGATGTCTTGTAAGATCATCCGAAAACACAGATATTTACATTCCAATTCATAACAGTAACAAAATTACAGGTATGAGGTAGCAATGAAAATAATTTTACGGTTGGGGGTCACCACAACATGAGGAGCTGTCTTAAAGGTTCACAGCATTAGGAAGGTTGAGAACCACTGTTGTAGAATATTAGTTAAAGATGTGTTACATTTGTTTATGCTGTGGAATATCTGTTTAATGATGCAAAGATGTGTTGCAGTCTTTTACGTTGCAATTGTTTAACTCTGAAGCTGTGTTACTTTGCCTGTCTAAAACACCGGATTGATCTAATAAAGAACTGAACAGCCAATGGCAAGGCAGGAGAAAGGATAGGTGAGGCTGGCAGGCAGAGAGAACAGAAAGAGGAGAAATCTGGGGAGAAAGAGACCAAGAAGCAAGAGGAGGAGGAGGACTCCAGAGGCCAGCCACACAGCCACCCAGCCACACAGCCACCCAGCCACACAGCCACACAGCCACACAGCCACACAGCCACACAGCCACACAGCCACACAGCCTCCCAGCTACACAGCAAGTCATGGAGTAAGAAGTAAAGAAAGGTATATAGGATAAAGATAAAAGCCCAGAGGCAAAAGGTAGACAGGATAACTTAAGAAAAGCTGGCTAGAAACAAGCCAAGCTAAGGCCAGGCCTTAAAAGGATAAGAATAAGGAAAGAATAAGCCTCCATGTATATGATTTATTTGGGAGCTAGGTGGCAGGACCCCAAAAGAGCCAAAAGAGTAAAGAGTAAAAAACAACTAGCTGGAAACTATTGTGCTCGATCCTGTCATGTTGACAAGTAACACTGAGCATCAGCCCACCTCGCCCCAGTCTTTAGTAAACTTTTAACTGTGATTTGGGAAACCAGAAGAAAGTCATTTATCCATGATGCTTGGTCCAGAATAGCCCTCTCCCCTGTATGTTTGTTTCAATAGCATTTCATTTAGAGACCAGACTGGGAAGGAAAGCCAGGAAAAAGGACAGGGCCACGTGGTACAGCTGTTTCCCAAACATTGGGAAACTCTAACACTGTACTTGGAATGTATAGATAACATTTTTATAAAGAAAATAGACTTGTTGCTGTGTTCTCAGAGCCTTCCTAACTCAGGGTGCTTGGGAAGAATTTTTGGAACAAATAAGTGATCCAGTGTGTAATTACAAAGCTTTATCTTTGGTCTTTTTGCTGTGAACTACAGTGTCATATTGTATAATATTTTGTTTATGTTCTGACAATTAAAGCTTGCTTGGAGATCAGAGGGCAGAGCTAGCCACTAGTTAACCATAGAGACCAGGCTGTGGTGGCACACACCTTTAATCCCAGCACTTGGGAGGAGGAAGCAGGAAGATCTTGAGTTCAAGGCCACCCTGGGCACATGAGATTAAACTAGTTTAAAAGAGAAACACAGCCGGGTGGTGGTGGTGCATGCCTCTAATCCCAGCACTAGGGAAGTGGAGACAAATATAAGATGAGAGGAGACAGGCTCTCAGACCCCCATTTGGTCTGAGGATTCAGAGAGGTAAGAAGTCTCTGGTGGCTGCTCTGCTTCTCTGATCTTTCAGCTTTCACCCGGATATCTGACTCTGGGTTTTTATTGTTAAGACTAATTAGGATCACGCTTCAGTGCGGGTCACTTTTAGTCACATTCAACTCAACACCCACAGAGTACTTCTATGAGTTGAGCACTGAGTTAGCTACTCTGGAGGACACAAAGATGATAAAGATAATGGCAGCTGGCTTGAAGGATCCAAATGCTAGCTGACAGACATAGACATGGACATAGATGTCGACACTGACACAGACAGCTCTTTGCTGTGTGACCTTGGGATGTCTCAGTCTCTGGGCTTAACACCTTCCTCTGCCTTTGAAGCATTTTTCAGACGTCTCTGTCTTGAGAACGCTTGTGCTTTGGGTGCCTCTTATTCCTTGCCCTTCACTACCTTGACATCCTTCTTACATTCTTTTTTTTATCAACTATTCTTATCACAGTAATAGCTCTTTTTCTTTTAAATAAGCTTTGAGTGTATCCTTCTTGGCAGGAGAAGAGTCTTCCCTGGAGGCTTTTCTTGATTATCTTTTTTTCATTTTCTTTCAAGTTTTTCTGTATTTCAAGTTGGCTGTTCTTAGCTTTCAAAAGGTAGAATAATCATTTAGACCTTTAGATTTTCCCCAGAAGATATTTCCCTTCTCTCTTCCTCTTCCTCCCTCTCCCTTTCTTTTCCATGTGCATTGCTAGAAATTGAACCCAAGACATCCTGCCTGCTAAGAATGAGCTGGACCCTTGAAGGGTACTCCTAGCCAACTCCCAGAAGATATTAATAGTAAATACTTTATAAGTAAAGACAGAAGTTCTGTCTCTATGTATTGGTGTTGGGTTTTGGCTTTGAAATGTATTACAGAAGATGGTTAAGATTATTAAGGATAGAGCTAAACATATGTCTTATAGACAATATATACAATATTTTCTCATTAAAACCACAAGGGACAGCAGTTATTTCACATCTGAACTATATAGCAAAGGGCCAATAAAATGAATTAAAGCAAAAAAGGGAAATGCCCTTCTAAACCTCTCCAGTTAGCATGGTATAAAAATTAATTAGACCAAGATTTTTCTTTTAGGCCACCAACCATCTCCCAAATCATGACTTGTTAATAGTTTTGAATGCTGGGGTCTAGCTTAGGCTCATTTCTGGCTAGCTCTTTTAACTTAAATTAACCTTTTTCTCTTTATCTACCTTGGGGTTTTTTTAGCCTTTCTTTCTATCTGTCTTACTTTCCTGCTTTCTCTATGTCTGTCTGTCTGTCTGTCTGGCAGCTGCTTGGCATCTGGTCCTGGACATGTCCCCATCTTTCTCCTCTTTCTCTTCTCCTTCTCTTCTCTTTCTCTCATTGCTCTCTCTCCTATTCATTCTCTCCGTTCCCCAGCCCCGCCGATCCTTTCTCTGCCTAGCAACTGGCCATTCAGCTTTTTATTAGACCAATCAGGTGCCTTAGGCAGGCAACACATCTTTACATAATTAAACAAATGCAGTATAAACAAATGTACCGCATCCTTACATAGTTAAAATAATATTCCACAACAATGAATGAAATGTTACTTTATCATATTACTCTTATCTCACATTTTGTATGATGCTTTGCAATTTATGAAATGCTTTTATGTCCAATCAACTCAGTTGATATTTACAACAATATTGCATCATAATCTTATCTATCATTTTTAGTGGAAAATCTTGAGGTGGCTGGGAGTGGAGCTGAGTGGTAGATTGTGCGATTGGCAAGTGTGAGGCCCTGAGTTCAAGCACCAGTGTCCCCCAAAATAAAGAGGTGCCAAATGAGGTCTCTAAATTCATAAAATCTGTTTGTATGTGGCAGATTTGGTTCCAAAATCAAACATTCTTACTTTTAGGACATGAGCCTTCTGTTTTTTCATGTGGTACATTATTTCATCAAGTCATTTATATTTACATTTAAATATGCTTTTAATTGGGCATGGTGGCACATATCTAAGTCTCAACATTTGGGGTGGGGGTGAGATAGGAAGATTTCAATGAGTTCAAGGCCTGGAATAAATAAGATAAAATAAAAATTTACTTATTTGAAATATTCGAACCACAATTTCTCCTGTAGAAATACTTCCCACTAAACCTTTGTATGGAAAATTAATATAAATAATTTATTTTATTTTATTTTATAATACCATTCAGTTCTACATATCAGCTACGGATTCCCTTGTTCTCCCCCCTCCTGCCCCCCTCCCCTTCCCCTCAGCCCACCCCCCATTGCCACCTCCTCCAGGGCAAAGCCTCCCCCGAGGACTGAGATCAACCTGGTAGACTCAGTCCAGGCAGGGCCAGTCCCCTCCTCCCAGGCCAAGCCAAGCGACCCTGCATAAGCCCCAGGTTTCAAACAGCCAACTCATGCAATGAGCACAGGACCTGGTCCCACTGCCTGGATGCCTCCCAAACAGATCAAGCCAATCAACTGTCTCACCTATTCAGAGGGCCTAATCCAGTTGGGGGCCCCTCAGCCATTGGTTCATAGATCATGTGTTTCCATTCATTTGGCTATTTGTCCCTGTGCTTTATCCAACCTTGGTCTCAACAATTCTTGCTCATATAAACCCTCCTCTTTCTCGCCAATTGGACTCCCGGAGCTCCACCTGGGGCCTGGCCGTGGATCTCTGCATCCGGTTCCCTCAGTCATTGGATGGGGTTTCTAGCATGACAATTAGGGTGTTTGGCCATCCTATCACCAGAGTAGGTCAGTTCGGGCTGTTTCTCAACCATTGCCAGCAGTCTATTGTGGGGGCATTTTTTTTGGATTACTGTGGACCTCTCTAGCACTTTGCTTCTTCCTATTCTCATGTGGTCTTCATTTACCATGAACATTCCTTGTTTTCCCTCTCTGTTCTTGATCCAGCTGGGGTCTCCCGCTCCCCCAAGCTCTCTTTCCCTCGACCCTCACCCTTCATTTCCCCCACTTATGTCCAGGCTGTTCATGAAGATCTCATCCATTTCTCCGTCACTGGATGATCCCCGTGTCTTTCTTGGGGTCCTGTTTTCCAGGTAGCCTCCCTGGTGATGTGAATAGCAGTCCAGTCATCCTTGATTCATATCTAGTATCCTCCTATGAGTGAGTACATACCATGTTTGTCTTTCTGAGTCTGGGTTACCTCACTCAGGATGATTTTTTCTAGATCCATCCATTTGCCTGCAGACTGACAAATATAAATTATTTCTATGGTAATCAGGCCTAAACTTTTCACCATATAGACTTATCAACTATTACTGCAGACAGTGAAGCATAGGAGTTAAAGAAAACCAGAAAATGACATCTATATCTAAACAATGGTATTAGATCCAAAGACATTCGCTTCAAAGGCTGATTAGTGAGCATTTAAATTGTCTATGCCAATAACAATACCAAAATAAAAGCATCAGAGAGTTAAGGGAATATACCAGTCATATACACACATGCATACACACACACACATGCATGCACACATGTGCACACACACGCATGCATGACACATGCATGGACAGATACACACACACACACACATACACACATACACACATTGTACCCAGGGCCCACCAGTACAGTACACACCTAGATCTTTATACTTCCTAATTTTGAGTCAGGGCCTCACTGAAGTGTCTAGACTAGAGTCCTTCTGCCGCAGCCTCCCAGGTACCTCAGATTACAGGGATGTGCCACCATGTCGGACTGGCCTGATTCTTCCTTGTCATACACAGTTCTGTGGGATAAGATATTTGTCTCAATGGAACAACATATGATAGTTTGACAGTTCGTTTTCTTCTTTCCTTCCTTTCTTTCCATTTATGTATGTCCTGCTGGGAATTAAACCCAGGACCTCACACATGCCAGCCAAGTACTCTCCCCCTGAGCTCCATTCCCATTCCTCACAACTTTCTTGAACTCTAAGTAAATATGAATCATTAGTTTTCAAATTAAAAACTAGATGGAAATTACAAAGTCAAAGTGAAATAAAAATGAAAGACTTATGGTGCATTATTTTCAAATGTCTTCAGTAGCTGCACATATGTCTAGGTTACAGATGGCTGACGACCAGAATGCATCTTGCTGCCTGCTGTATTGATAAACTGAGAACCAGCTAACAGCAACGAAAAATATAAAATCTATTCTTTACTATAACTTTCACATAAGAGCAGTCTCCAACCAAAAATATTTTTAATGAAAATCCGTTGTTTGTTTTGTTTTCTTAGACAGGGTTTCACTATTTAGCCTAACCTGGCGTTAGCCCACAGCCCTTGGATCTCAGCTTCGCTTGGATCCTATACTTGGATTATCGGCATGCACCACCATGCCTGTTTCAGTTTTTTCAGTTTTTGTCATGTGGATATGTGTGTGAATGCTTGAATGTGTGTGCTCGCATGTGTATGCATGTGTACATGTGTGAGAATGGAGAACCAAAGTTGAGTGCGTGAACATGTATATGTGTGTGTGTGCATGTTTGTATGTGTGTGCAGGCATGTGTGCACGTGTGCATGTAGGGGCCTAACATTGACATTGGGTGTTTTCCTCGATTACTCTCCACTCTGTTTATTGAGGCAGGATCTCTCAAATTGAACCTAGAGCTCACCAGCTGGCTGGTTTAGCTAGCCAGCTTTCTCCAGGGACCCTGTCTCTGCCTCCTGAATGCTAGGGCTACAGGTGGTTGCCACATCTACCATTCTTTCTTGTGAGTTCTGAGATCTGAACTCCAGTCCCCAGATTCCAGGACAAGCTCTTTATCCACTGAGCTGTCTTCCCAGCCTTTCAAAACTGTGTTTGAAGATGATTGTGTAACTGTTCGTTTTTATTCTTATTTTATTTTATTTTTTGGTTTTTCAAGACAGGGTTTCTCCTTGTAGTTTTGGTTCCTGGATCTTGCTCTGTAGACCAGGCTGGCCTCAAACTCACAGAGACCTGCCTGGCTCTGCCTCCTAAGTGCTGGGATTAAAGGCGTGCGCCGCCCGGCCAATTGTGCGTTTTTATATCTTAGGTGCTTGTTAACTGAGTGTCCTTCCAGGACCATGACATTGTCAACATCAGGTTTAGAAAGTCAGCACGTCTCTCAAGATGTGGATTAGGGGGCTCGAGAGATAGCTCAGTGATTCAGAATATGTACTGCTCTCCTAGAAGACCCGAGTTCAATCCCCAGCATCCAGGAGAGGTAGTTCATAGCACCTGGAATTCCAGCTTCAGGGGGAATCCGATGCCCTGGCTTTCACAGGCTCCTGCACTTAAAATTAAAAATAATTAAAAATAAATTTTCAAAGACCTGGATTAAAATATCAAATGTTCTCTTATTTCTATCATAATGCATTTCTATAGCATCAATTTCAGACTAAGATGTGGGCATTCAAAGACATGCCAATCTCCTTTTACAGAACAGGGTGTGTTGTACAAGATGATGATCAATGGAACAGGCTCTTCTCATACTCCTAGACTTTTGTGCTGTTACTATTTTCTTTCTGGTAATTCGAAAGTCTTTTGATGTAAAACCTCTTAGGAGTAGTTTGCATGGTGAATTTAGAATACTTTTCTCAGAAAAGAGTAATTGTTCATCTTACCTTTGATGTTTCTTGTACATTACTCTATTTTTCTGTTCTCTTGAGTAATTTCTTGGAAGCCACAAAAGATTATTAAGCATCTAATCATACTGAATTTAATATATTTTTCTTAAAATTTCTTTTAAAGTTTTTGTTTTATTTTCTTGGAGAGATTATACTTGTTCCTAGAATTTTTTTTCCCTGGACATGTTCTCTCCTGGACAGAGACCCTTGGGGTCCTGATTGATTCTTTCTGTCTTAACAGCTGTGTGATTAGGGGACAGTCCTTTACCTCTCAGCCTAATATGGAAAGTTTAACTTGAGTGTCCTTTTGTGGAATTTGTTTTTGATAGAAAGTAAATATTCAAAATAATCACCAATGGAATAAGAATTAGCATTTATTGACACACATGTCAGGCCAGACTTTTAAGTGATCTCTCACATCAATAGCATGAATAGACTGGCTGGGAATGGGGATTGTTGAAGGCCTTCCGGCTGGAAATATCCAACATTTGGTGTCATGAAGTCCAAGTCTAGGAATTATTAAAAAGTTGTTATAAAGCACTACAAAGAGTGGTGACCAAACTTCAACTGTGACAGTTTTGGAGTTTTCAGCTCTTTTTTATGGCCTTATATACTAGCACAGTCGGCAGAGAAGAAAGACAGATTATAGACCAACTGGAAGAGGCAGAAACTGCTGGCAATTTTTGATTATCTTAAGGTTCTCTGCTGTGTCCTTGCATGGCTCCGGTGACTGATATAACTGGGGTGGTAAGGGACACACAGATGCACAAAAGCTGGGATCTAGTGGTCTGAGCTTTCTGATGGAGAAGCTGCAGCACTGGAAAGCTCAGCGTATTCAGTACAGAGTTGAACAGGGAGGCAGAGTTATTGATATAGCTGAACAGGGAGGTTGGGTTATTACACACAACTGAACAAGGAATCGGGTGGCACTAATCTCAATAGGAGCAGGCTCTGTTGGGGAGAAGCCTCCAGGCTGTAAACATGGGTGTGTATGGTAGGGGAATGCAGGACATGTTCTGCATACACTATCAACATATGCCTTCAGACCAGAGGGAGGCTTTGTCTCCCACTGAGCCTCACCAGGGGAAGGCTTCCCATCCCACTGAGCCTCACCAGGGGAAGGCTCTGCCATCCTACTGAGCCTCACCAGGGGAAGGCTTCCCATCCCACTGAGCCTCACCAAGGGAGGGCTTTCCATCCCACTGAGCCTCACCAAGGGAAGGCTTTCCATCTCACTGAGCCTCACCAAGGGAAGG
>CABHPH010140619.1:24092-53847 GCA_902168325.1 Peromyscus nudipes
TCACCAAGGGAAGGCTTTCCATCTCACTGAGCCTCACCAAGGGAAGGTTTTGCCACTCCTGTGGAGCTGAGGCATTGGTCTTTGTCATGGCTCTGCCCCTGTCAAACAATACACATTCACTCAGCTTTACTCACTCACATCATGGTTCTCTTAGGCTCTCATCAGTTATGAAGAGATAGACTGTCAAAATTAGGACTTTGAAAAATTCCACTTTCTTGATTCATTTATCATAATTTAGTGTGTGGAGGGGAAAAGTCTGGACACAAAAACACATCACCAGGGGTGCTTCTGTTGGGTGGGGGTTACTGGGGGGGAAACATTCATTTTTTTCTTTACACATTTTGGGGTTTTTAGTATAACTTGTGTTATGCTATATATAAAATCCAAAATTGAAAATGGGCTTGTTATCCAGATAATTTTGGTAATGGATGTGATTCTCAGACTGAAGAAAGAAAATAGTCTTGGGGGCTATGAATGTAGCTCAGTTTTAGAGTTGATGCTGAGTGTGAGCAAAGCTCTGGGCTCCATCCCTAGGGCCATGAAAAAGAAATTATTCTCTATTTTCTGAAGTAGCTCTTGGAACTTGGTTTATAAGCATTTGGAAGAAAAATCATTTTCATTTTTCTTCTTGATTGGTACAGCCAAAGATGTATACCTAAATTTTTTAAGTGAGAAACTGTATTTGCATGCATTGTAGATGATCAATAAATACTTGTTGAGTGAGTAAATTGACCTGACTTCCTGTATTTGGAAACCACAATAAGACCTAAGAGATAAGGATTTAAGTTTGTGGTCCAAGGTTGTCCTGCTTAGTACACTAAACAATTGTGTGTCTCTAAAATGTATTTTACAAAAATTCCTCACTTATTGTCTTAATTAGGATTTCTACTACCATGATGAAACACCATGACCAAAGCAATTTGAGGAGGAAAGGGATTACATGTCATAGTCCTTGAGGGAAGCCAAGGCAAGAACTCAAAGAGGTCAGGAACCTGTTGATAGGGGTTAATATAGAGGCCATGGAAAAATGCTGCTCATTGGCTTACTCCTCAGGACTCCCTCACCCTGCTTTCTTATAGAACCCAGGACCACCAGCCCTCCAATAGCAACACCTGCAATGGGCTGGACCCTCCCACATCAGTCAGTAATTAAGAAAATGCACTAAGGCTTGCCTACAGCTCCATATTATGAAGGCATTTTCTCAGTTGAGCCTCCTTCCTCTCCAATAACTCTAGCTTTTGTCAAGTTGACATAAACCTAGCCAGCACACTTATATTCAAGGATTAGTTTATATAATAAAATATGATTAAACAAGTAAGTTAGAGGGGCACAATCCATGTCCCCATACCCCCACCCATTGCAGCCCCAGTTGTGGGCCAGCAGGCAGGACTCCTGCAGGCAGGCCAGACTAACCCCCGCCCCACTGGACCCTGTAACATACAAGCCCCACTCCATTCCCCAAACCCACCCATCCTCCAAGATCACAACTGCTCCCTGAGACACAGACTCCAACAACTGCAATTGGATCAAGAGTGGCTCCCTGACATACAGACACCATTTTTACTGATTGGAGGAAGAGATGGGTAGACGCCAGTGCAAGAATACATCCAACAACATGAAGAGCAATATGGTACCGCCAGAACCTAGTGGCTAAAGACCTGAATACCCAACGTAGAAGAAGCAGAAGAAAATGACCTTAAAAATGAATTTAAGAAGATGATAGAGGCCTTTAAAGAGGAAATGAAAAATTCCCTTAAAGAAATTGAGGAAAAGACAAACAAAAAATTGGAAGAAATCAATAAATTCCCTAAAGAAAGTCAAGAAAACCAAGAAAAAGCAATTGAACAGGTGAAGGAAACAGTTCAATGCTTGAAAACTGAAATAGAGGCAGTAAAGAAGATACAAACCGAGGGAATGATGCAAGCATAACCAACAGAATGAAAGAGATGAAAGAGAGAATCTCTGGCATTGAAGATATGATAGAGGAAATAGATTCATCAGTCAAAGAAAAATTATAGCCAACAAAGTCATAACACAAAATGTCCAGGAAATCTGGGATACCATGAAAAGACCAAACATAAGAATAATAGGGATAGAAGAAGAAGAATACCAACTCAAAGGCATAGAAAATATTTTCAGCAAAATCATAGAAGAAAACTTTCCCAACCTAAAGAAGGTAATGCCTATGAAAATATAGGAAGCTTACACAACATCAAATAGACTGAACCCAAAAATAGTCCCCTCACCACATAATAATCAAACTACTAAACATACAGAATAAAGAAAAAAATATTAAGAGCTGCAAAAGAAAAAGGCCAAGTAACATATAAAGGCAGACTCATCAGAATAACACCCAACTTCTCAATGGAGACTCTGAAAGCCAGAAAGTCCTAGACAGGCATTATGCAGACACTAAGAGACCATGGATGCCAGCCTAGACTATTATACCCAGCAAAATTCTCAATCACCATAGACAGAGTAAACAAGGTATTCCATGATAAAACCAGACTTAAACAATACTTATCCACAAATTCAGCCCTACAGAAAGTACTAGAAGGAAAAATCCAACCTAAGGAAGTTAGATGCACCCATGAAAACACAGGCAATAGATAATCCCACATCAAAAAATCCCAAAGAAGGGAAACACACAATACTACCACCAAAAAATAACATGAATTAACAATCACTGGTCATTAATATCCCTTAATATCAATGAACTCAATTCACCTATAAAAAGACACAGGCTAACAGAATGGATACAAAAACAGGATCCATCATTCTGCTGTATACAAGAAACACATCTCAACTTCAAAGACAGACTATCTCAGAGTAAAAGCCTGGGAAAAGTCTTTCCAGTCAAATGGACTTAAGAAGCAAGCTGGTATAGCTATCCTAATATCTAACAAAAGAGACTTCAAACTAAAATCAATCAAAAGAGATCAAGAAGGACATTGAATATTCATCACAGGAAAAATCCATCAAGATGAAGTCTCAATTCTGAACATTTATGCCCCAAATACAAGGGCACCCACATTTGTAAAAGGAACATTACTAAAGCTTAAATTGCACATCAAACCCCATACACTAGTAGTGAGAGACTTCACCACCCCACTCTCACTAATGGACAGGTCTGCCAGACAGGAACTTAACAGAGAAATAAGGGAACTAACAGACATTATGACTCAAATGGACTTAATAGATATCTACAGAATATTTCACCCTAACACAAAAAAATATACCTTCTTCTCAGCCCCCCATGGAACCTTCTCTAAAACTGACCACATACTCAGTGACAAAGCAAATCTCAACAGATACAAAAAATTGGAATAACCTCCTGTATTTTATCAGACCACCATGGCTTAAAATTAGAATTCAATAACAACACAAATTACAGAAAGACTACAATCTCATGGAAACTGAATAATGACCAATTGAATCACCAATGGGTCAAGGAAGATAGAAAGAAATTAAAGACTTCTTAGAATTCAGTGATAATGAGTGTACATTATACCCAAACTTATGGGACACTATGAAAGCAGTACTGAGAGGAAAATTCATAGCACTAAATGCCCACATAAAGAAGATGGAGAAATCTCACACTAGTGACTTAACAGTGCACCTGAAAGCTCTAGAACAAAAAGAAGCAAGCTTACCCAGGAGGAATAGACACCAGGAAATAATCAGATTGAGGGCTGAAATCAATAAAGTAGAAAGAAAGAATAATACAAAGAATCAATGAAACAAAGAATTGGTTCTTTGAGAAATCAACAAGATAAACAAATTCTTATCCAAACTAACTAAAAGGCAGAGAGAGAATATCAAAATTAACAAAATTAGAAACAAAAAGGGAGACATAACAACAGACAACGAGGAAATCCAGAGAATCATCAGGTCATACTTCAAAAAACCTGTATTCCACAAAACTGGAAAATCTAAAAGACATGGACAATTTTCTGGATAGGTACCACATATCCAAATTAAATCAAGACCAGATAAACAATTTAAATAGAGTTATAACTCATGGAAATAGAAGCAGTCATTAAAATTCTCCCAACCAAAAAAAAAAAGCCCAAGGCCAGATGGTTTCATTACAGAATTCTACCAGAATTTCAAAGAAGAGCTAATATCAATATTCCTCAATTTGTTTAGAAATAGAAGGAACATTACCAAACTCTATGAGGCTACAATTACCCTAATACCCAAACTACAAAAAGATACAACAAAAAAAATTACAGACAAATCTCCCTCATGAACATTGATGCAAAAAATTCAATAAAATATTGGCAAACTGAATCCAAGAACACATCAAGAAAATCATTCACCATGATCAAGTAGGCTTCATCCTAGAGATGCAGGGATGGTTCAAAATACAAAAATCTGTCAATGTAATCCATCATATAAACAAACTGAAAGAAAAAAACCACATGATTATCTCATTAGATGCTGAAAAAGCCTTTGACAAAATCCACCACACCTTCATGATAAAGGTCTTGGAGAGATCAGGAATACAAGGAACATACCTAAACATAATAAAGGCAATTTATAGCAAGCTGACAGTCAACATCAAATTAAATGGAAAGAAACTCAAAGCGATTCCACTAAAATCAGGAACAAGACAAGGCTGTCCGCTCTCCCCATATATATTCAGTATAGTACTTGAAGTTCTAGCTAGAGTGATAAGACAACAAAAGGAGATCAAAGGGATACAAATTGGAAAGGAAGAAGTAAAACTTTTGCTAATAACAGATGATATGATAGTCTACATATATGACTCCAAAAATTCTACCAGGGAACTCCTACAACTGATAAACACCTTCAGTAATGTGGCAGGATACAAGATTAACTCAAAAAAATCAGTAGCCCTCCTATACACAAATGATAAACAAGCCGAGAAAGAAATCAGAGAAACATCATCCTTTATAATAGCCACAAATAATATAAAATACTTTGGGGTAACTCCAACCAAACAAGTGAAAGACCTGTATGACAAGAACTTTAAGTACTTGAAAAAAGAATTTGAAGAAGATATCAGAAAATGGAAAGATCTCCCATGTTCATGGACAGGTAGAACCAACATAATAAAAATAGCAATCTTACCAAAATCAATCTACAGATTCAGTGAAATCCCCACCAAAATCCCAACACAATTCTTCACAGACCTCAAAAGAATATTCAACTTCATATGGGAAAACAAAAAACCTAGGTTATCTAAAACAATCCTTTACAATAAAGCAACTTCTGGAGGCATTGCCATCCCTGACTTCAAGCTCTACTATAGAACTATAGTAATAAAAGCAGCTTGGTATTGGCATAAAAACTGACATGTGGACCAATGGAATCGAATTGAAGATCCTGACATTAATCCACACACCTATGAGCACCTGATTTTTGACAAGGAAGCCAAAACTGTACAATGGAAAAAAGAAAGCATCTTCAACAATCCCAGATGGATGAAAGACGTTTAAGGAATTGCTCAACATCCTTACTCATCAAGGAAATGCAAATCAAAATGACTCTGAGATACCATCTTATAACTGTCAGAATGGCTAAGATCAAAAACACTGATGACAGTTTATGTTGGAGTGGATATGGAGCAAGGGGAACATTCCTCCATTGTTGGTGGGAGTGCAAACTTGTACAGCCACTCTGGAAATTGGTATGGTGACTTCTCAGAAAATTGAGAATCAATCTACCTCAAGACCCAATGATACCACTCTTGGGCATATACCCAAGGGATACTCAATCATATCACAAGGACACTTGCTCAACTATGTTCATAGCAGCATTATTCATAATAGCCAGAACCTGGAAACAACCTAGGTGCTCCTCAACCAAAGAATGGATAAAGAAAATGTGGTACATATACACAATGGAGTACTACTCAGTGGTAAAAAAACGATGACATCATGAAATTTGCAGATAAATGGATGGAACTAGAAAATATCATCCTAAGGGAGGTAACCCAGACTCAGAAAGACAAACATGGTATGTACTCACTCATAAGTGGATACTAGATGTAAAGCAAAGGATAATCAGGATATATCCCACAGCTCCAGAGAAGCTAGGAAATAAGGAGGACCCTAAGAAGGACCCATGGATCACCTTGGGAAGGGGAAACAGAGGAGATCTCCATGAGTAAACTGGGGGTTGGGGAGCAATAGAGGGGAGAGGATGGGGGATGAGAACATGAGGAAATGGGATGGTTGAGCTGGGGGAGGGACAGAGTGGGAGAGCAATGAAAGAGATATCTTGATAGAGGGAGACATTATGGGGTAAGGGAGAAACCTGGTGCTAGGGAAATTCTCAGGAATCCACAAGGATGACCCCATATTAGACTACTATCAATAGTGGTGAGGGTGCCTGAACTGGCTTACCCTGGTAATCAGATTGGTGAATACCCTAACTGTCATCACAGAGCCTTCATCCAGTAACTGATGGAAGCAGATGCAGAGATCTACAGCCAAGCACCTGGCTGAGCTCTGGGAGTCCAGTCAAAGAGAGGGAAGAGGGATTATATGAGCAAGGGGGGTCAAGACCATGATGGAGAAATCTACAGAGACAACTGAACCAAGCTCATTGGAACTCACGAACTTTAGACCAATAGCTGTGGAACCTGCATGGGACCAGACTAGACCCTCTGCATAAGGGAGACAGCTGTGTAGCTGGGTCTATTTGAGGGGCCCCTGGCAGTGTGATCAGGATCTATCCCTGGTGCATGAGCTGGCTTTCTGGATCCCATTACCTGTGGTCAGATACCTTGCTCACCCTTGAGGCAGGGGGGAGGGTCTTGGTCCTACCTCACTTGAATGTACCAGGCTTTGCTGTCCCCCCCATGGGAGGACTTACCCTTTTGGAGGAGGGGATGGGGGAGTTGAGAGTGGGGGGGGCGAGTGGGAGGAGGGATGAGAGGGAGATCTATGATTGGTATGTAAAATGAATAAAAATTTTTTAAATAAAAAGATAGTTGGAAGTAACCAAAACAAACAAACAAACAAACAAAAACAAAAAAACTAAACAAAACAATTTAAATATCGTATTTCAGTTTCAAAAGAAGTGGAATAAATAAGAATGGTTTTGCTTCTGGTAAACATTTGGCAAGAAAAGGTGACAAGGTTAAGTCAAATAAGAAATGTCAGCTTGGGAGTCCAATATGGTAGTGCATACCTGTATTCTTAATATTCGAGATGCAAGTTAGGAGGAGTGCCATGAGTTCTAGGCCAACCTGGTTGCCTGGTCAACATAGTAAGTTCCTGGCCAGCCAGAGCTACACAGCAAGAGCCTTCCCTCTTGAAAGAAAGAGAAAAAGGAAGAAAAAAGGAATAAAAAAGAAGGTAGGAAGGAAGAAAGGAAGGAAGGGAGGGAGGGAGGGAGGGAGGAAGGAAGGAAGGAAGGAAGGAAGGAAGGAAGGAAGGAAGGAAGGAAGGAAGGAAGGAAGGAAGGAAGGAAGGAGAGTCATGCTGCAGCTGTGGTTAGTATCTTTTCTTCAACTGTCCAGAGTAAATGTCCTGGTTACCGCTTCCTGGCCCTTAAATGTACAAATTCACATTGTTTTCTCCAATGCCAAGAGATAATTTCACCCTCACCCTGTTCTGTGTCTGGAGAGAGCAAGAGAGGAGAAAAAGATTTAGAAAGAGAAGATAGAGTTGAAATGGATCTACCATACTCAGATATAACATTTTTTTTAACCCAAATTTCCCACATTTTAAAATTGAAGAACTTTGAAGAAAGGGGGGGGGGGGGGGGGGGGGGGGGGGGGGAGGTTTCTGGCAGTCTGCCAGCCATTTGCTAAATTTGTTTTCTTTCTCTTATTGCATGTTTGTTGAGTCTCTCCCCCTGGGTTTGTTGGTTGGTTGGTTTTAGAATTAAGCTACTTGCTGTGAGAGAAACTTATTTCTTGTTTGCATGCCCAACACACACACACACACACACACACACACACACACACGCACGCACGCACGCACGCACGCACGCACGCACGCACGCACAGAGCTCATGTGATGTTCACATGAGCCTTTATTATGTTTATTTGGCTTTAGATATTTACTTCCTTTGTGCTCTGAAAAGCAGTTTTCTGTCACATGAGTTGGGTATTTACAATACAAACTGTTCTCAAAAATACAAATTTCTTTTGTAGTGTATAATTGTTAGAATACAATCTATCCTTGGTGGTTGCAGTTACGCTAGGCCCCTCTCCTTGGATAAGCAGCCTCTAGAGCTGTTTGGCTGACATCAACATTGAATTATAGCGTCAGATTAAAAGGCACAAAATCTCTCTTGTGTCATAGTTTTGTGTAGTACATGAGTGTTCTTTAAATTATTTCTGGTTTTTCCTATTCTTAATTCTTATTCTTAGCTTTATTTGTTTCTTTATACTGAGTATATTGCTGGCATCATGTTTCAATTTAAAAAAAAACAATGATAAGTGCATATTATTATTCTCACTTTAATTCCATACTAAAATATGAATATACTTAAGGCATTGCAAACATCCATTTGTGATATTCTTTTAATCCATGGAACAAATTCTTCTGGGTAACATTATACAGACCTGTCATTCTATTTAATGAAAGTAGACCTAAGTAATGAAAAGTCTTCCCCTTTGGATTTACACACTCTTTTAAAATATCAAAAATCCACTTAGAGCTGGGGAGATAGTTCAGTTGGTGGCATACTTGCCATGCAAGCTTGAAGGCCTAACATTAAAAAAGAACCAGGTACCGCGGTGCACCCTTGTAACTCCAGATCTGGGGAGGTAAAGGCAGGCAAATTCCTGGGGCTCCCTGGCCAGTGAGCCAAGATTAATCAGTGAATTCCAGGCAAGGAGAGACCCTGTCTCAAAAAACAAGGTAGGGGCTGGAAAGATGGCTCACCCAGCCAAAGCTTGAAGCCTTATAACCTCAGTTCGTTCCTCAGAACCCCAGTGATGGAAGGAGAGAATCGACTCTGATTGCCATGTGTGTGCTATGGCATATGTGCATGCTCCCCGCCTTCACACACACAAAATCAAATGTAAGAAAAAATGTAAACAAAATAAGGTAAACAACTCCTAAGGAATAGCATCTGAGGTTGACCTCTGGCCCTCTGTCTCTGTGTCTCTGTTTCTTAGTGTGTGTCTCTGTCTGTTTCTTGCTCACTGTCCCTCTCACTTTGTCTATATGCACACACCTGAACACATACCCATATGCATCATACATATACACATAAACACATATGCACATACAAAATCTACTCAGAAATACTAAACTATATTTCCTTCTCAGATGGTTGAAACTAGAAGTGAAAACATCGAAATGTTTTTATTTAAATATTATGACAACATTAAATTTTTTTTTGCTGAGTGTCTAATATAAAGTGGCTAATGAAAGTCCCACTGTGCAAATGATAACAGCACATTTTGGACTTTTCTCTGGGAAAGAGCTGTTATAGAAGTCTGTTGCACTATGACATTGTTGTTTTGGGTTGGTTGGTTGGTTTTTCATTTTTTTTAAGGGACGCGGCAGGTGTCACTAAATTTTATAGGAGCCTGAGGAACAATGTGGTAAAATATTACTGTTTCTCCTTCATCTCGGTCAAAACCCCTCAATCCTCAAACCCTGCAGTGTCAAACTTACATTGAAGGTAAGGGTGGCATTTCTGGTTAGAATCCCCAGGAGCAGCCTTTAGTTTCCAATAGTCCTAAGCTACCTGCCTTGCCAGGACTCTCCCAAACAATCTGTGCTTCAGGAGATGCTGAACTCTGCCCAGAATCTCCCCATCATTGGCCGTCTACTCTAGACACAGCTGTCACTGCCTCCAAGCATCCTTCCTTCCAGTTTGTCGCTCCTTGGGGCAGGCAACATCAGCACCACTGGGGACGTGGTAGAGCTGGATTCTCTGGTCACATCCCGAACCTAGACCTCTAGAAAATCTGGGTTAGGGCCTATTAATGTGAATTTAACTAGATTTTTAGGTGATTTGCGCTCTCAGTTTCTAGCAGAAATAACTGTTGTTGTTGTTGTTATTGGAGATGATGTCTATGTAGTCAAACCTGGACTTGGACTCATGTTATCGCCTGCCTCAGTCTCCCAAGTGCCGGAATCACCAAGAAGTAGAGAGAATTCATAGCCATCTCAGCGCTTGTTTTTCTAGTAGATGCTCAACAAGGCTTTCATCTGCAACCACTCCTTCTAAACAAACAAAACTAAAACTGTCCACCTAAAATTGGTTCATTAAAATATAATTATTTTGATGCCAGTTTGTCCAAAGCTTACGTACTTCCTGATCCCGGATGCCAATGACCAACTTGTGTAGCTAGAGTTTTCCTGCCTGGCCCACAGTCAGGACAAATCTCTGCCACCCGCCAGTCCCACAGCCGCTTAGACCCAACCAAGTAAACACAGAGACTTATATTGTTTACAAACTGTATGGCCTAATGGCTCAGGCTTCTAGCTATCTAGTTCTTATATCTTAAATTAATCCATTTCTATAAATCTATACCTTGCCACATGGCTTGTGGCTTACCGGCATCTTCACATGCTGTTTGTCATGGCGGCGGCTGGCAGTGTCTCCTCAGCCTTCCACTTCCCAGAATTCTCTCCTCCTTGTCTCGCCTATACTTCTTCCTGCCTGACCACTGGCCAATCAGTGTTTTATTTATTGACCAATAAGCAACATGTTTGACATACAGACCATCCCACAGCAAACTTGTCCAAAATTTAGTGTTCTGTGTTTTTTTACATCTGCACCTGTTTCTGAAACTACGCATTCTTCAAGCCACTAATAAAATCTCAACTCTCATTCAAAACTTGATTCTATCTACCTGACGAAAGTTGTTTCCTCCTGTTTTCATAATGAATTTACTTAGACATTCCTTATGATATTAGTTTCTTGTAAGCAAAATATTCTTTTTTTTCCCTTTGTGTCTCATACGACGCCCTCTGAGTAGATATTTGGCGAATGCTTGCTGATTTCAGAGGCAATATAATAGAATATGGGGAGGGATAGCCAGGAGCCAGGCTGTGTGTATAAATGCCATCTCTTAGACACTGTGAAGCTTCGAGTGAACAAGTTAAAGTCATCTGTCTCCTTATCCAGGAGATGCATGTGAAACTATAGCACTCACATCACAGTTTACATATGCATGTGGCATATGTATGTAAAATGTCTAGAACTGCTCCAGACATGCAGAAGTATCAGACATCACTCTTAGTTATTATTTTCCATATTTTTTGAAGTCCTAGCCAGGCATGAGCAGGTGGGAGGCAGAGCAGGTGCATCTCTGTGAGTTCGAGGCTAGCCTGGCCTACATGACAAGTTCTAGGCTAACCAGGGTTATATAGTGAGATCCTGCAATATATATGTGTGTGTGTGTGTGTGTGTGTGTGTGTCTTGTTTTTATTTCCTGTCAGTTATCTTTATGTGTATTTTTATTTCCTTTTCAATGCTTCTTTTGACTTAATTCCCTCTTTCTCACCTGGATTTAATGAAATAATTTTATCACAAAAGTAAAATATTGCCACTTTTTGAAAGTTAAGATTCATGGACTAGTGAAATGGCTCAGCAGGTAGTGAGTTCAAATAACCCACATGATGGAAGGAGAAACCAGACCTCCATACATGTACCATGCAAGACAAAAAATTCTAAGTTACAATACTTTGGGCTGGTAAGAGTGCTCAGCCAGTAGAATACATGCACACACACTTTTTAAAAGCTAAGATTTTTTTTTTTTTTTGGTTTTTCGAGACAGGGTTTTTCTGTGTAGTTTTGGTGCCTGTCCTCGATCTCGCTCTGTAGACCAGGCTGGCCTCGAACTCACAGAGATCCTCCTGCCTCTGCCTCCTGAGTGCTGGGATTAAAGGCATGCACCACCACCACCCAACTAAAGTTGAGATCCTTTAAATAGCTTACATTTTGGGGACCTGGTGAAGATTTTTCCAGAACTCTAACATTTTTAATGATCAAAAATAGGTAAATATTTAAGTATAAATACATTTGTTTTAGTAATAACTGAAATGTTTTACATCTCTTTCTTACTATTGCTCAAGTGTGTGGCTTGCAAGTATTTCTCCCAGGTGATTCATCTTCTTATTCTCCTTACAGAGAGTGTTTGTTCCTTTCTTCCTTTTGTTCCTCCCTTCCTCCCTTCCTCCCTCCCTCCCTTTCTCCCTCCCTCCCTCCCTTCCTTCCTCTCTCTTCTGCCTTTTTCCCTCTCCAGGCCATGCCGTAGACTCCTGGGTCTCAAGTGATGCTCCTACCTCAGCTACTCAAGTGCTGAGACAACAAATAACAAATAACCACTATACACAGCTCCGTGTTTCATAGAACAAAACAATTAAATTTTTTTCAGAAGTGTGTGTGTGTGTGTGTGTGTGTGTGTGTGTGTGAGAGAGAGAGAGAGAGAGAGAGAGAGAGAGAGAGAGAGAGAGAGAGAGAGAGAGAAGGGGGTGGAGATTGAAACCAGAGTTTTATGTGTGCTAGGAATCTATCCTATCAGTGAGCTGTACCTCTAGCTCACACTTTCATTCTTTTACACTCCCTCTCTCCTCCTCCCTCCATCCTTCCATCCCTCTCCCTCTTCGTTTGTGACAGAGTAGTGTAGTCCAGCCTGGAACTTGCTATGCAGTTCCTCTTTATCTCCATCTCTTTCTATGATCCATTTTTCAATTCATTTTAAAGTGTGATGTATATGTGAGAATGCATTTCCAATAATGTAGGTGTGCAATTATCTCAGCACCGTTTATTGAAAGGATTATCATAATTTTAGTATTAAATTCTGTATTTCATACTAAAAGAAGACACAGTCTTTTTAATGTTATGATTCAATGTTATACCTCTCATGATTAAAGAAAACGTATTTAGTTCAGTTAGACTCCATGGTTTTGTAAATGAATGAGTTACATACAGTTTAAGAGACAGGAAATGTCTGAGGTATGTTCTTTACTAAACCTTCCTTTTAATATGGGCCTGTTGATTGAGGCTATGAATTGTCACCTTTTTTTAAATGCAACACAGTCATTAAGTTTAACACTAGAACTTGGACTTCTCCGATCCAAAACCAGGCTGCAAAACATGAACTCTAGATGATTTTACCCAATCTCTTTGTGCCTTAATTCCCTCACCTACAAAACACAGTAGCAGTGTTCATCTGACAAGATAATTAAATATGAGCTAACTTACGTCAAGCACTTAGAGCTCTTGTCTGGCATCTAGTAAGCATGATAAATACTTGTATTAAAGTAGAACATGTGATTGTGAATCGATATGAAGATGAATTCACCTAGACAGCTAATGTTTTTGAAGGGGCTGTGGGGCAGGATGAGGGATTGCTAGGGACTGACCCCACAACCTTACACATATTAGATATTAGGGGAATGCTGTATCAGTTATTCCCTCAGTTGTCTTCTTATCTAAAACTTGGCAGCAATGATATTGATGTGCAGCAGCTTGTCTGAATCATGTCTTTCCAAAGTGTTCACATTAGTTTTCATATTTAAAATTTATTTTGTGTACATATTTCAGCAATAATCATAAACAGGTTTGTAACAACAATAAGCTATCCCACACAAACTCTGCTAGTTGGGGAAATGGTGGGCAGACCAGAGAGAGATTGCAGGTAAATTTCCACA
The DNA here is from genome assembly GCA_902168325.1 of Peromyscus nudipes. Taxonomy (NCBI): domain Eukaryota; kingdom Metazoa; phylum Chordata; class Mammalia; order Rodentia; family Cricetidae; genus Peromyscus; species Peromyscus nudipes. The sequence continues at coordinate 37,697 of CABHPH010140619.1, forward strand.
GTGTTGAGTGAATCCATGAACATGTTTGCACTGGAGAGGAACGGTGAATGTAGCTAATTGACTAGGTGGAATTTTGCTAAGGAGTGTGGACAATTACAAAAACATGGTTTTCTTATCTTTATTTTTAACTCAGTGGAGACTAGAATGTGGCCAAGTTTGAATAGGTACTGTCTTAAAAGATTTATCACTTTCAAAAGAAAGAATTCTTCATCAGTGGAGAATCCAGTTAGAAAATTACCACAACACAACACAGTATCAATTTAATAAATTAAGCAATGCATTGTATTATATATATGCTGAATTGTACTGGGTAAAAATAGGTTTCAAACAAAAATCCTGAACTGCAGACAAAAGATGTGTCAGCTGGAACTACATTACATTCTATAGAATATAAACCTACCTCAAAATGGATCAAATGCTACAGGATTCAAATTAATCCATTCCATTAAAAAGTATGACCCTAGTGAATTCTGACCAATTTTCTGAAAGCTTTACCTGAAGCATTTTGAGCAAGAGAGTTTAGAAAAAGGTTCATTCCAATACCAAACATTCCCTTAGTTACAACAGAATTAAGTTGCATAAATACTATTGAGCATATAATGTTCAGATGCAAGAACTCTTAGAATTGCTTAAAATACAAAAGGGAGGTGGACCTTGCTTCTCCTATCTGTTCCACAAGACCCTTCCGAGTGGTAATTCCAAAGCCTTGATTCATTGGTTTGAGCTAAGGGAATGCCCACTGCAAGGTTTATTTTGCAGCGCTAGGCCTATTTCCTATTAACCAGACTGAGCAGAATTTTAAAACAGTAAGTGGGGTAAGAGTTGACAAAGCCCAGTGTCTGCTGAATGCCCACAGACACTATGAATGAGTGGAGCATGTAGAGGGGCATGGTGCTCCAGGAACTAGTGTCTCAACAAAAAAGTGCAATGTCCTTTCGTTCCAGTGGGTTCTGAGCATGTAGAAATGAGGCTTGCTATGGCTGGGTCTTCTGGTTATTTTCTTCAGGTTAATAGTCCATCAGATTTATTAATTACTTTAAAAAATACTGTATTAACAAAGCACATTAAAGAATTCATGTAATTCCTATTTCTTTTTAACGGCAATTGTGTTTTTGTGTGCATGGGTGTGTACACGCACGTGTGTGTGTGTGTGTGTGTGTGTGTGTGTGTGTGTGTGTGTGTGTGTGTAGCTAGAGTTTTCCTGCCTGGCCCACAGTCAGGACAAATCTCTGTCACTCGCCAGTCCCACAGCCGCTCAGACCCAACCAAGTAAACACAGAGACTTATATTGCTTACAAACTGTATGGCCATGGCAGGCTTCTTGCTAACTGTTCTTATATCTTAAATTAACCCATTTCTATAAGTCTATACCTTGCCATGTGGCTTGTGGCTTACCAGCATCTTCACATGCAGCTTGTTATGGCGGCGGCTGGCAGTGTCTCTGCCTCAGCCTTCCACTTCCCAGAATTCTTCTCCTCCTTGTCCTGCCTATACTTCCTGCCTGGCCACTGGCCAATCAGTGTTTTATTTATTGACCAATCAGAGCAATTTGACATACAGACCATCTGTTAGGTAACTAGAACAACAGAGATTTTTGTTTTGTTTTGTTTTTGCAGCTCATGCTACAGGAGAAAATTAAAGGTTAGATTGCTGTAGTCATATCCTCAGGTGTTATTCTGTGAGTCTTGTGTTCCTAAATCTAGTCTATGTGCTTGCCACTTGGAAACTAATATGGAGGAAATGAGAGCTGGTGGGAGGCAAATCAGATTTATTCAAGGCATGGCTGGCGTCTTACAGGAAAGAAAGGAGCTGTTATCCCCCACCTCAAATCAAACCTTAGGGAACTAAAGCATGAGAAAGGATGTTCATAGGGAGGCAGATGAGGGGGCACTGGGCAGGAAGACCATGCTCTGGATAGGGTCTTCATTGGTGTAAGAGTCCTGTCAAAGACCTGGATTCAGAGGGTATCTCCTGAAACAGACCCTGAGGGCTCTAGCCTAAAGGATCTTTTCTGAATTTGAACAGACTATTAGAAGGTAGTAGGATTGCAGAAGGCTGAGCTTAGTCAGCAAAAGAAGGTGACTGGAGGCATGTCTTTAAGGGCACACCTTGTCCTGGTCCCTTCCTCTCTTTGTTCTGTTCCCTGGCTGCCATGAGTTGGGTAGCTATGATCCACCGTGCCCTCTGTCCCTGCTCTGCTGGACTGAAACCATAGAAACTCTTAGCAAAATAAATCCTTGCTCCCCCCCCCAGTTGCCTTTCTCCCACATTTGGTCGAGGGAGGAAGCTAATAGTTATCTCAAGCAGGGGAAGGAAACAGTTCTGCTAAGGACATCAAAGAGGGACCCCTTGCCACTGTCACACTGGGGAAGTGCTGAGGGGTATCAAGAACTGTATTGTTAGAAGTTCTCAGGGCATTTTCCTTGACACATACTACGATGGAGGGAAAGGAAACACCAGCCAAGGTTGCTCCCTCTATCTAGGGAAAGGTTTTCAGCAAAGACTCTTGCAGCGTGGCTCACTGGAAGGAGCATGTTCCTACTGCAAAGCACAGACTTCAACACAGATTTAAGACATCACATCAACTTTAAGAGGATCTCAAAAATAATTTGACTTCTTTCTTACAGCTCTTTTGAATTATAGAAATTATTATTAGTAGTATAGTGTTGAGTTATTTTTCCCAACATAAGTAGTTCCATTTGTTTATCCTATCCCTTAATTTAAAGTCAATTTAGCCGTATTGACTAGATGTCTGTTGGCCAGTGAACCAGTGGGAAAATTCGAAGAATTTAACTCACCAGAGTCTAGTAGGGTGGACTATTTACAGAGGTGTGGGAAGGATTAAGGATGATAACAAGGGATGTGGAAATTAATATTGAAAATAAATATTGACTCCAGGTGTGGGAGCCACAGTGACACAGAGGTCACAAGATCAAGGAGCGAGGTATCATGTCATTGGAACTAGGTGAGTACTGGAACTATGTACAGAGTGGCCCCTGAAAGCATGTAGACATCTCCATGACTAATCAGGAGGGAGGGAGCCCGTCAACAACCCAGCTTCTTTCTTCCTGCACTGTATTGACTTCTGGTACTCCATGTGGCCCAACTCAAAGAGAAGCCAGAGGACAAGCAATTCTAGGCTGTCCACTTACAAGGATGTCATTATGGGTACCAAGCAGAAAGGACAAGGATGAAGAGTGAGTGCTGTTGGGGTTCAACACAGTACTCTCTCTTGGAGTTTTGTTCATGCTGGCTGTTTCTTTTCCTTTCTTTTTATGCTGGGAAATGAACCAAGGACCTCATATATACCGAGCATGTGCTTTACTATTGAGCTATATCCCAGCCCTAAAACGTTTCTTACAATGAGAAATTACTAATAATTCACTGGAATATAGAAAGAATGGAAAATCTATTAGAAAAAAATGAATAAAGATAAGGTGGCAGGCAAATTTACAGCAGACTATAAGTAAATAAAATAGTTACCTTCTAACCTATTAGATTATTTGAAAGAGGTAGAATAGATAAGCAAGGAGAGTTATTCAGGGACTATGATTCAGTCAGATTTTACAGTGAACCTGATAATATCTTCCTGTAGCCTATGAAAAATATTAATTCTAGCCAGGTGTGATGGCTCGGCCCTCTAGTTCTAGCCTTTGGGAGGCTGATGGGGGACATAATTCGAGGCCAGCCTGGACTACACAGTGCAACCCTGTGTCACACGATGGAAAGCAAACACCATGTTTAATTCTCATGCATCGAGGGATAAGGTGGACAGTCAACAGCTGTGGATAACTTGATGCAATTCAACATGGCAGGAAAGGGCTTCATTGTTAATTCAGTTAATAATTAGTTAAGATACGAGGTACAAAATGTCATTTTAATTCCTAACCTAAAAGTAAAATTTTTTTTTTAAGATTTATTTATTTATTATGTATACAGCATGTATGACTGCAGGCCAGAAGAGGGCGCCAGATCTCATTGCAGATGGTTGTGAGCCACCATGTGGCTGCTGGGAATTGAACTCAGGTCCTCTGGAAGAGCAGTCAGTGCTCTTAACCACTGAGCCATCTCTCCAGTCCCAAAGTAAATCTTTTATAAAAAAGACACAATGAGACAAACTGCTTATCCCAATAAAGGAACATTTAGGAAAATGAAAAAGTGAATAAAGCCTACCAATGTCATCATGACTATAATAATTGTACCTGCTTATATTCCTGGAGGGCTATCCCCATACAGCTGGGGTTTTCTAGACTGTTTCTCTGCCTTTGCGACCCTGCCAGTAATGATTGGTTCCATTCCACACTTTCCAAGGCTCCTTGGCTCTTGATGCATGTACTGAGGGAGTACACGCCATGTGTTTCAACAGAGTTGCGACTGCATGGCCTCAGTTCTTTTTGTCTTTCTCTGAGGCATGCATCTAGTTAAAGGGAGAGAACCAGAGTCATGGAGATTGTCAGTGTCCTAAAGGTACCTCATTCTGCAGAGACATCTTGCATTCAAGAATTTATGTCCTGTCTTCTTCATTACCTTGGTTCCCACAAATAAGTCTTGTGCTCATCGCCCCTTCAAAATTTCAATGAAGTGATTCTTTTACATACCTTTTTATTGTTTCTCCTTCTTGGGTTCTAACATTGATCCTTGGAAGGCACTGGGCAGAGCCGAGCTACACACTCAGACTCTCCTGCCCTCTTCTACCAGTCCTATGCCTTTTAAATGTTCTCACTCACCTCAAGGTGAATTATGCCTCATCAGAGCCACACAAAGGCCCCTGGAGGATGTTAAGATGTCATTTGTGTGCCTAGTGTGTATCTGATTCTCAGGCTATCAGAGTCTCAGGATGTGTAAGGCTTATATTTAGTGGGGCACACCTTTTATACAGCCACTATTTCCTGAGTCCATTGTGTGTGCTATTTACATGGTGAGTTATGGCTGAAAAACTCCCCATGCTCATTATCAACCATGAAGACGTTAGGCCTTTACCTACTACAGAGCCTTGAGCACCAGGGCTTTCATTGGCTCTAGTCTTTGTAGCTAGTCTTCTAGTGTATCTTCAGGGAAGCAATGTGTTTCACTGTTTTCTTAAAGAATCACATACTACAAACCTATAATGGTACAAACTAAGAAGTTACATAATGTATGGCTTAGGTAGTTATTAAATTCTTTACAAAAATTGTAATTACTTATATCTCTGTGCTGGCCATGATTATTTTCTTTTGGCCTTTGGATATTATTTTTTCCTAAAAGAGCCTAGTTTTTTGGATGACTTAGGATGCTGAACATTTCCTGTTCTTGGTCATTTGTGTATCCTCTTGGTCCTTTCTTTGCTAGAGGATAGGACTTGGTCATCTCTTCTAGAGAAGCCAAAAAAATATTTTTTCTTCAAAATTATTGTGTGTGTATGGGTGTTTTGCCTGTGTTTGTATCTGTACTCCATATGCACCAACACATGTAGAGGCCAAAAGAGGGGGTTGGATCCCTTGGAATTAGAGTTATAGACAGTTATTAGCTGCCATATGGGTGATGAAAATTAAACCTGCATCCTTTGGGAGAGCAGTTAATGCTCTTAACCATTGAGCCATCTCTCCAGCTCCTAGAAAAAGGATCTTTTATTTATACATTAAAAATAAACTTTTAACAAGTATATACCGTCATTCCAAATAGTCACTAAATTTGAGAAACTGCCGTGGAAAATTATGTGTTACAAAAATTTTGCCTTCTCTGTTTTCTGATGGAGAAACTGAGGCACTGGATAGGGTCATACATTTCTAGTTGATCATCCTAGGAAAGTTTAGCTTGACCCTCTGGCTCCTTGATTATTGAATACACCACCTTCTTAGAGTGTTTTCTGCTTGTAATTGTTAATTTTCATCGTTCAACGTGACTAGACTTAGAATCACCTAGGAGACACACCTCTGAGCATTCCTTTAAGGAGTTTCCAGGGGATCTAAGGAAAAATGATCTGCCTTGATTGTGTATGTCACCATTCCATGGACTGGGGTTGCAGATGAAGTTAAAAATAAAAAAGTTTGAAAAGGAATAAACCCGCTGAGCACTAGCATTCCCCCTTTCTGCTTCCTCATTGGCACCACAGACCAAATGGCTGCGCTGGCAATTCTGTGACGGTGGACTGTGTCCCTCTGAACTGTGAGACAAAAGGAACCCTCCCTCACTTGAGTTGCTTCTTCTCAGGTGTTTGGTCATCGCCATGAGAAAACTAATTGGTAGATTCTCCTTCTCCCTGTGCGTTCTCCAATCCCTCAGTCTCCATCTCTCCTTCTCCCTGTGCGTTCTCCAATCCCATAGTCTCTATCACTTAATAACCATGTGTGTTTGCCAGACTTTTTTGTCACTGTGGCAAACACCTAAGAAAACAACTTCAGGGAAGAAAGGTTTGCTCTGGCTCACAGTCTCAGAAGTTAAAGTTCATGTGAGGGTTGGCCTCACATTTCTGGATCCACAGTGAGACAGAATACCATGGAGAAGGGCGTGGTGAAACAGATGTGTATCTCATAGCATCCAGGGAACAAAAGAGGGAGACAGGAAGGGGCTAGGACAAAATAAAGACTTTAAAGACTTACCCAGGTGACCTACTTCCTTGAACCATGTCCCATCTCCCACTACTTTTCAATTATGCCATCAAATTTTAAATATATCAATGGATTAACCTATTAATTAGGTCAGAGTCCTTATGATCCAGTCATCACCCAATTATTTGACTCACAAGTAGGAAGCCAAGCCTTCCACACACAAGCCTTTTGGGGGAATACTTCATATCTAAAATATTCCATGGGGAGAAAAATGCTAACCCAGTAGCAGCAATAGAAAACTCAGAGGAGTGAATAGAATAGTTCTGACAAGGGTGTGATACCACTGTGCCCAGGTGAGACTAAAGTATTTGAACTCAATGTTCTGAGATGAAAATTCATAAAAGACAGGGTCCTCGTTTGCTTTCAGGTGCTGTGATACAACACTGACCAAAACCTTGGGGAAGGAAAGGTTTATTTCATCTTACACTTCCAGGTTCCTAACTGAGAGAAGTCAGGGCAGAATTCCAAAGCAGGAAGCCAGAGAAAGGAACAGGAGTAGCCACCATTACTGGCTTGTTCCCCGTGGCTTGCTCAGCCTGCATTTTATACAACCCAGGATCACTTGCCCACTGTGGGCAGGCATGGTATTGCCTGCCTGTGATCCTAGCACTTGGGAGCCTGAGGCAGGAAGGTGAAAAGTTCAAAGTCAGCCTGAGCAACATAGCAAGACTCTGTCATTAAAAATGACACAGAAACACTTCCCAGATTTCCCTAAAATACCTTGGACTAATTTCTAAAACAGTAAAGAAGGAGACATCTAGAGATAGGGGAAAGATCTCATTAGCCCCTGATGCTGGAATTTGGTGAGGATCTCAGCCTAGAGTTAACCTACTAATCTAAAGGAAACACCAGGTCTAGAAGGAGTGTGGCAACAAGATGTTAAGTTTACAAAAGAAAAAAGCCACGGAGAACAAAAGGGAGGAGGGTGTCACATCCTTCCTCACTGCTAACTGCCTCCTCCTGAGTTCCCTGCACTGTGGTCAAAACAAAAAGGCCTTCCGAGAATTACTCTGTTGGTGTTGTTAGTTTTCTCGTGCGTAAAGCTTTTTTAAAAGGCGTGCGTCCACATTTTGGATAAATATTTCAAACATTTTTTTTTTACCCCCTCACGTGTTAGAGATAAGTAGTTAGCTCTAATGAGTGTTTTGTTGGTGCTTGTGACGACAGACTTAGCTTTGAAGATTCAACATGGTGCCTGTGTGCCCCTACCTTTGCTAGCTCCCTCCCACACACGCTGATGTTATCTGGCCATCCTCTTATTTAAAATATCAGCAACAAAAATATTGACTCATGGGTCTAAATATGTATAAACACCAGAGTTCTGGGCTAGCAGTGAAGTTGAGGAGGAAAGTTTAAAGGTCAGGTACACTGGCTCTGATGTTGGAGTCTGCTACCAGCTTGTGTAGCTGGACTTTCTTTGGACCTCCAGCTCCCAAATAATGACACAGAGACTTCTTATTAAGTATGAAAGCTTGGCCATAGCTTAGGCTTGTTGCCAACGAGCTCTTATAACTTAATTTAACCCATTTCTATTCATCTACATTCTGCCACATGGCTCATTACCTCTCCTCCATACTGTACATCTGACTTTCTCTGCATCTCAGATACTTTCCCAGAGTTTTTAATCTCTACCTGGAAGTCCCACCTGTCCTCTCTTGCCTAGCTATTGATACCATTCAGCTCTTTTTTAAACCAATTAGGAGGTACCTTGGCAGAGACACATCTTCACAGTGTGCTAAAGTGCCTTAGTTTCTTCCTTTGTAAACGGGGATTACCCATAATACTATATGTATAGCACTCAGCACAGTGACCCCGTGTGACATATATGTATGATATATACATGATAGTGCTTAAGGATGTGAGTCTGGAGCCAGTCATCGTAGATTCAAATCCTAACTTAACTAGCTAGACCAGTTACTTAACTTCTCAGTAACTCTTACCCTTCATCTGTAAAATGAGAATAATTACAGGGCCCATCCCAGAGGGTGTTGTGAGAATCTAAGGAGTTAAATTACGTAAACTTCTTGGAACAGTGGCTGCAATACAGTAAGTATTCAATAAGATCCAGCTATCACAATGGTTATTATGATTTGAAAATTGTGCTGTTCCATAAGGTAGGCACAGACGAGCATTTGAAATGCAGCCTTGTGCTTCAAGTGAAAAATCACATACTGAATTTCAATGACTTAATCTAAAGAGAATGCAAAATATCTCAATTTTTGGTTGAACACATGTTGAATTTATGGACATATTTATTTAAATAAGTCATTAAAGTCAATTTTCTGTTTTACATGTATTTATATGGGTGTGTACTCACGAGTGCATGCATGCCATGGTGTGGGCATGGTGGGATGCATGTTGCCCTGGTGTACCAGCGGAGGTCATGGAACAACGTCCAGAAGTCAGTTCTCTCCTCCATGATCTGGGTTCCAGGGATCGAACGCAGATTGACAAGCTTTGCAGCAGGTGCTTTTACTCACTCAGCCATCCAACCGGCTCACTTGTTTCTCTTCACTCTGTCAATGTAGTTACCAGAAAGTTAAAAGAAGTATGTGACATGCGTTTGTGTTGACAGTGCTATTTGAGAATATAGGAGCAGTAAAGTAAAAAGTTCATTAAAAAGTTCCCATTCAATTTAATTTAAAATTCAAGATATCTGTGGTAGCTTTTTTTTTTTTTATCATAAATGAAGTAATGCTGAAGGAAAACAAGATAATTACAAAGTGGTAAGTGAGACCATTAGAAGCGCAGAATAAGTTAATGCAATCTTAGATTGCAGCAATGTTTCCTGATCGATGTTACTGCCTTGGGCGTTTTGTTCAGTTTGTTACTATACTTTAAGGAACCACAGACAAACTAGAGTCCTTGGTAAGGAAGGGCGTAGGAAGGTGAGTTTCTTGCTGCCCCTCTACAGGAAGGGGAAACTGGGAATTAAGGTTAGGAGCAGGTGGTGGTTTGAAAGAAAATGGCTCCCATAGAGAGCGCACTATTAGGAGGTGTGGCTTTGCTGGAGTAGGTGTGGCCTTGTTGGAGGAAGTGTGTCACTATGGGGGTGGGCTTTGAGGTCTCATATGCTCAAACTATGCCCGGTGTTACCGACTGCTTCTGCTGCTTGAGGATCAAGATGTAGAACTCTCAGCTCCTTCTTCAGCACTATGTCTGCCTGCATGCTGCCATGCTCCCCACCATGAGGATAATGGACTGAACCTCTGAAACTGTAAGCCGCCTCCAATTAAATGTTTTCCTTTATATAATCTGCCGTGGTCATGGTGTCTTTCCACAGCAATAGAAACTCTAAGACAAAGCATATTCAGCCAATGAAGGGAGGACTTGAAGGAGGGCACCTAGATGTCCTCACATTCCAGAAAGTTCCCCATGGGAAAAGGGAACTGACCAAAAAAATTCCAAAAGGTATAAGTTACAGGGAGCTTTCAGATTTAATATAGGCAAGAACCTTCCAACCATTAGAATCAACTACAAATGTAACAAACTACCTTACAGAATAGTTAAAGACTTTCTCACCAGCATTAATCTGGGAATTATAGTGAATGAGGTACCTGGAAGATATCCAAAGGCTTTTCCAGTTCTGAGAATGCATGGCTAAGGAGCTGTTACTAATTCTGGAGTAGAGCTGTCAATTCACACGTTATGACTCGAACAACGAGATTCCTGCAGGTTTTTTGTGGGAATGTGCTTTTTACCCTTTCTTTTCTTTTTTATTCTTTTGAAGGGTTTTACTCTGCAGCTCGGGCTGGCCCAGGATTCACTGCATAGCCCAGCCTGGCCTTCACGCTGCAGCCGGCTTCTTGCCTCCACCCTCCAAGGTTATAGGCATGGGTCTCCATACCCAGTGTTTTCCACTTTTTAATTTTTGAAAAATATAGAAATTCACAGCTACTATTTTGAGGGGATAAAAAGTTGCTGTAGAAACACGTACAGCAGACAAAGGCTCTCACAAGAACACTGCTACAGTGACTGACAGACGCTGCGGTAGAACTGAGGCAGCGGCGTTTACCTTCCTCTCCAAGCCCCCAGATCTCTTCCCTCCTTCCATTATCTCGGCTTTTTTCACCATCCTCACACCATTTCTATTCTTGCAACTGAGTGATTCCTGGAGCTCGCCTCACTAATCATTTCTATTCCCTGACAGTTTCAGTCTGTCTTTCAAGACTTCCCTTACTCTGAGTCCACTCTGTGACTTTGCCAGCTCAAATCCTCCCACCTACAAAGTCCAGCCCTTCATTTTCTCAACCCCAGGTTCATCAGAGGCTCAGGGGTTTGGTCCTTGTTGGTTTTTTCAAGCCAAATTAAGATCAAGCACAGATAGACATTCCTTGTGTCAAATGGTAATTAATATGTTTTCTGTTCCTGTAGAAGAATATCCGAGGCTGTGTGACTTATAAAGAGTGTAAGGCTTTGTCTGACTCGGTTCTGGAGAAGACTAGGAAGTTCAAGAACATGAAAATGACATCTGCTTGTCTTCTGATGTGGACCTCATGGCAATAAACCAAGTGGGACCTTTAAGTGCTGTGGGATGGTCTGTATGTCAAACATGTTGCTTATTGGTCAATGAATAAAACACTGATTGGCCAGTGGTCAGGCAGGAAGAAGTATAGGCGGGACAAGGAGGAGAGAATTCTGGGAAGTGGAAGGCTGAGGAGACACTGCCAGCCGCCACCATGACAAACAGCATGTGAAGACGCCGGTAAGCCACAAACCATGTGGCAATGTATAGATTTATAGAAATGGATTAATTTAAGATATAAGAACAGTTAGCTAGAAGCCTGCCACGGCCATACAGTTTGTAAGCAATATAAGTCTCTGTATTTACTTGGTTGGGTCTGAGCGGCTGTGGGACTGGCGGGTGACAGAGATTTGTCCTGACTGTGGGCACGGTAGGAAAACTCTAGCTACACTTAAGAAAAGGAAAAAGACGAGGCCAGCCTGGGCTACAGAGTGAGTTCCAGGAAAGGCGCAAAGCTACACAGAGAAACCCTGTCTCGAAAAACCAAAGAGAGAGAGAGAGAGAGAGAGAGCTCTCTACCCGTTGAATGCTCAAACACCTCCACTAGTTCCTACCTCCCAGCATTGTGACATTGAAGAATTAAGCCTCAACATGAGTTTTGGTGGCACAAACCCAAGTTTCACATAACTGGGCCTGGAAAGTTACATCTAAGTTAGAGGGGAAGTTCAGACCAGGAGCAGATGTGGGTGGGACTGGAAGTGGTTGATATGTCTGCTATCTCCACCAAAGATGAAAACCATGGTGTCCAGACTCAGAAATGCAGGAATCCACTTGCGCTTGTTTCTGATTAGGAGAGTCTATGCGAAACGTTACGGTTTAGAACTAATGATAATGCTGTAGATTTTGTCCCAGCACTTGGGAGGCAGAGGCAGGGGCGTTTCTTCAAGATGGAGGTCAGCCTGGGCTATGTAGTGAGTTTCAGGCCAGTCTGAACTACTGTGTGAAACCCTTTTTCAAAACAAACAAACAAATAAACAAACAAATGAATAAATAAATACAGACAGACAGACAAGCAAATAAACCCATTTGGTGTGTTCTGGGAACTTTGTATTTAAAGTACAATCCATGGACCAGCCACATTGCTGTTTCCTCGAAATCAGCATCTCCATTCTGTTTAAGATTTATCAAATGGTAACCTACATCTTAATTAGATTTCCCAGTGACTTGTATTCATAAGTTTTGAGAAGTGTGGGTAAGAAAGAATTGGCTTGGTTTAGGGGGCTTTTTAAGGGCTTTTTACTAGGAAACTTACAGCAGGGTATTACAGCCATATGAGAACCAAGTTATAAATTATCAAGAGTTTGGTGAGCTGATTGACTTTAAGATTAACAGCTTGAAACTAATTATTGTGAAAGAATTTACAGCATGGGAGTGTGCAAGTGCCACACATTCATTTCTTGTGTACTATAGAACCAGTTGTTAAGGTTTTCTTAGCATACTACTGTGGTTGGTTCTTTTTTTACTTTTTGGCTCTTTGCTCTTGGGGGGTCATCACCCAGCTCCCAAATAAATTCACGCAGAGACTTTTTTTTTTTTCTTATGAATGCCCAGCTTTAGCTTGACTTATTTCTAGCCAGCTTTTCTTAACTTATCCCGTCCACCTTTTGCCTCTGGGCTTTTACCTTTCTCTATTTTGATATACCTTTCTTTCCTTCTTACTCTGTGGCTTGCTGTGTAGCTGGGTGGCTGGGTGGCTGGCTCCTGGAGTCCTCTCTCCTTCTTCCTTTCTCATTCCTCCAGTCTCTCCTCCTCCCAGATTTTTCCTCCTATTTATTCTCTCTGCCTGTCAGCTCTGCCTATCCTTTCTCCTGCCTTGCTATTGGCTGTTCAGCTCTTTATTAGACCAATCAGGTGTTTTAGACAGATGACACATATCTTTGCATCATTAAACAAATATTCCGCAGCACAAATGAATATTACACATCTTAAAATAATATTCCATAACATACCACTTCACAGTTCTGAATCTCCTAACTCAATCTGTAATTAAACTGATCTCCTAAGGAGGCTGAGAAGTCCCTGCATATGAGGAACAAGATAATATGAGTTTTAATCTGTCATTCACAGAACTTTTAATCTTTATACTGAGATGCTATTATTCTGGGTAGTAAAAATTTTAACCATATCCTGATTCTGAAATGACCACAAGGTGGGAAGGGAACATAGCCTTGGTAATATCATAAGCATTGGTAGTACTTAAAGTCAAGCTAGGTGGGCAAACATTAGAAACTGTGCCTATTGGCAACAGATTTTTTGATGCTGAAACAGACGTTTCTGTGTAGGGTTAGAGAAGATAAAAGTGGGTAGATCCTGGTCTTAGATGTAGTTGTACCAGGGAGGAACGTATATTTCTATACAGAACAACTATCCATCTCCAGGTTAATGTTAAGTATGTGTGCAAACGCTTCCTAGTGGCTCAGGGAGTTTTTCTGTGTGGTCCCTCGGTCACTGTGCCAGTGTCACCCCAGAGCCCATGGAGAATGTGAATTCCCAGGTTCCTGCTCCAGACCTAATGGATCAGAGGATCGGGCATGGAAAGCCACCAGTCAGAGTTCGAGAAGGCCGTCTTACTAATTCGGACACACTGGTGAAATAGGAACAGCTTAGATTTCCTTATTTTTGTATGATGAAAGATTCTTTTTTCCAACTCTAACCTCAAACAGAAAGTGACTTTTCTTCAAGTACAAATTTCCAGATCAACTGGGAAATGCTTGAAGAAGTTTGAGAACATGGATCAAAACACCTTCAGGCCTGAGCACATGCTGAAACGTTTTTCCCCCAGGGAAGCTAGCCAAGCAGGGAGGCTGCTAGCATTCTGCCAAGACTCCTGGAGTGGCTAAACCTTCCTAGAAACCAACTGGCAAAGCCTGCATTTTAAGATGAACTACATAGACAAGTGACTTTATAAATATTAATAAAAGCACTGCCCTAGCATGTGTGCGGACAAGAATGCTGTGCATGGTGTTAATAAATGGATGCTTCGGTTTGCCTTTCTGAGTAAGAATTTCATGTTTTTTTTTATAGTGTCCATTGGGGGTTGACTCTGTGACAGATAGATATTATAGTAAGAACCTCTGAAATCCGATGGTGATACTGGGGTTCAAAGGTAGGAAGTTTGATTCCAGAATATCCTCACTCAATTAAAACACCTTTCTTCAGTAAGAAGAAGCTCGTATGTATCAAATATTCAGAGGTTTGGTGTATGATAGCTTTTCCTCACTGTGACCAAAATACCCGGCAGAAATGTCTTAGAACAAGAAGGACTTAGTTTGGCTCATCATTTTTTCAGGATTCAGCCTGTTATAGCTGGGGAAGCCAGCAGAGCAGCTCATGCCAAGACCAAAAGGAAGTAGAAAGAAGCAGTCAGAGCTCCACTGCCTTGCTCTCATCCCGCCCTTTTTCTGCCAAAGCCCACAGCCCACGCAATGGTGCTACCCACATTCAGGATGTATTTTCCCCATCAATTAATTCTCTCTAGAAATATCCTCACAGAAATACCCCAAGGTATGCCTCAATCTCTTGGGTAATTCTAAATCCAGTCAAGATGATGCTGAAGTCATTTTCATTATAATGGAATACCTATTTCGGAGTATGACTTTTAATTAAGTTATTTTGTAGTTTTTATAAAATCTTAAGCTAATGAATATCATCTATCTATCTATCTATCTATCTATCTATCTCTCTATCTATCTATCTACTTATCTATCATTATCTATCATCTATTTACAAATACATAGACTCTGAATCCTACTTGATTAATGCCATCAAATTCTGGTGACCAAAGAAGGCAATCAGGCACATTGAACTTATAAAGGACATTGTTTTAATAATAACAATGCTGCTGTAAGCATAGTCCATATCATTGTGAGTCCTGACTGAGTGGTTATGTTCTCATGGTAGGCATTATCAGCTGAGGGCCAACTGACTCCAGCTGTGGAGATTAGAAGAGATGAATTGAAGAACCAGCAGTAGGTGAACTTATATATATCCTTAGACTGAATTATCTTTTTAAGTATCATGAGATGACTGCAAGTTTCCCCTCTCCCTGATCTATATGTGAAAAAAAAATCACAGAGGGAAAAGAGGGCAAGTGGGAAGAAAGTTATAAAAGTAGATTCAGATTCTTCAGGTTTTCCTTTCTTTTACAGTCACAGCTGACTGTGGAGCTTTTGAAGTAACTGCTTAGGTGCTGACAAGAATGGGAACTAAGTAAGAATCTTATTCTTCCTTTAGATGACCACCGCATATAAATATACAATAAGGTTTCTGGGAAATTCCAGCTTTGAGCCAGTTCATCTTCTGTGGGTAGCTTCATGAAACCAAGTAAAGTTCTGCGGGCTTGCCATTCTTATCAAGTCACTAATTTGTTTATTAATGACTTATTTATCATTCACTTATCATTTACTCAACAAGCATTTGCTGAAGACCTCTGTTCCTGCCTGTGCTGTGTGCTGTATGTGCTGAGTTCCAAAAATGAATGACAAGATTTCTGCCCACAAAGAGCTCAAACTGATGGTAGAGACAGAACTCTGAATCTTCTGAAACCCATCCAATCGTACAGTTTAGGCTGGTAAATTGTACTACCTATAAAATAGGCCTCAGAATTGTTTCAAATAAACAAACATAACTCCCGTTTATTATACAAAACCAGGAAGAAAGTGGGCAGTCCTGGAAGTGTGGAGTGGAGGGGACTGCCAACATTGGGTGAAGGCTGAACTGAAATTTTAAGGAAAAAAAAAATTTACTGTGGCAGTGATATTCAAGCAGCAGCCGCAGAGGAACAAAGTCACAGAGGTGAGAAATGAGTGGTTTCTCTGTCTCCCTCCTCTCTCTTCCTTCTTTCCCCTCCCTCCCTCCTTGCGCATGCGCCTTAGGAGGGATGTTGGCTGAGGAGGTAGGCGGAGGTCATTAGGGAGCCTTTGGAAATGGCCAATCACTGGAGAGTTTTATTTTAATGGAATTGATTTAATTCGTGATCAGACTTGTTTTAGGAAACCACGCGGGCAGCTGTGACATAATGGATGTCTCTTTTTGGGGGG